>JAWWEU010000163.1:30803339-30816086 GCA_035583155.1 Acropternis orthonyx | reverse complement strand
GGAGACAGAGGGTGATTCCTCTGAGGTGCAGGGTTGGTAGATGAAAGAAAAATTCCAAGATTTTAAATCCATAACATCCACTAAAACCAGTTTTCAGCTGTTGCAAATAAAAGTGAGCACTAAAAAAGTGAATACTAAAAGCAGTTGTTTCAAAGTTTTATTAGCTTTTTGTTATGTGAAACTAAATGCTGTTTTAGGTGGGATCTCAGGCTAGGGAAAGGTGATTTAAAGCTTTTCTAGGTAAAAAATATACCATCATATCACTGATGTTTTGGCAAATCGTAGATATTCTAAAGATACTCTTCAGATTCTGGGAAATGCTCAATTCTCTGGAGACAAGCCAATGAAATAAATTGATCTAATCAATAAGTAGTCAGAAAACATCTCAGTGTGGTATGAGCAGAGAAGCTTCCAGCATCAGCTGTGTCCCTGATTACCAGCAGGCTAGAAATACCTAGATATCAGACTCCTTCAGTAGGACTAGACACATCCACTGCCGTTTGACATTCATATCGTTAGCGGAGACCAAATGTATGGTACATATCTATACTTGCAAATATCCTATTTCTTAAAGTGATATTTATATCCATGCCTATGTTTTCTCTGGCATTAAGAAGAAATTTAAAAAAAAATCACTACCAAAATACTGTTTTCGCTCTCTCTTCCCAAGCCTAGCTTGCACAGAAACCTACTACAAGCTGAACATCACCATCTATTAATGCCGAAATTCTTCAGCAGACAGGACTCCTTGCTGCTGAAGTACACCTGAGTGTCTGTCCTGGGCCAGTTTTCTTCCAGTAGTCCCACACAGAGGTCAACTGGATCATTGGTCTCAAAACATATAATTTACTCCCCCGTGTCATGTGAACAGAAATCACTGTATCTGTGATGAAAAAACTGTGGGGGAGTGAGGGAAGTCACACGTGAGATATTTTTGCTCTAGAAATAAATTTCTGGTTTGTAGCAATATTCCACTCTAAAATGTGCAAAAATTTGGATTGGGAATTATTATTTACTGTTCTTATATTTGACTTTCTTCTAGAGCACTAAATTAACATCAATAATGTATATATGTGCTGGTGACTTTATGCCCAAAATGATACTATGGGCACTCTTCTGATGCCTTTGTCTGCTATCGATACATACGTTTGCAGTACAGCAATTACATCATTATGTCAAATTATGTCATACTGGGAACAAATAATAGAATCTGAATCAGAAGAATCTTGTTTTGTTTTACTGCACTTGTGGATAGAGGAACTTCTCCCAAAGTAACAATAGTGCAGTAAACCGTCCACTCAATGACAAGTCAGAGGTATGAACTCATCTTTTCTCTGAAACAGACTAAAGAATTGAACCTGCTCCTCCATTAACCTACCAAGTGCCCCAGGAACAAGGCTGCCCTAAGTGAGTCTACTTCTGATACTGGTTTTAACTAAGGCTAGAAAGGAACAGTGAATGGTCAGAAAACTCCTACAGTTGGTTTACCTGGACCATTTCCCACCCCATTCTCTTTTTTAGAGGCAATGGCAGGATGACACCACCAAGTTAACTCAGACCTAGTATGTCTTACCTGTAATTATACCCAATGTGTAGTAGTACGTTAACTAGAGGGTAAAAACTATTTCCTTTGCTTGCAGACCTTACTTTTCCTATCACAGTTCAAATAGTTACCTCTGATTACATCTTCAGCTGTAACCTGAAAAAAATAGTGCTACACTTTCCTTCAGTCTATTTTTTATAAGATCATAGAAGTAATTAGAGCAATTAGAGAGGTTATTTGATGTCTTTCTGTTTACAGGGGCTGTCAAGTCTAGCCCTTTCTAGCTGAAAGAAAACAGATCTGTGTTCTTCTTGAGATTTTAAAATCTATGCACAGCCTTTGAGTGATTTATAGTATCTGAAATCATATTAGTCACCTGTGCCTGAACAAGCATTCTGCAGTTTTAATATCAAGTCTAGAACAAAATTGTCAACAGGACACTCAGAAATACTGCTTGTTCTGTAAACAGCCACATCACACTTGATTTTTAGTACTACAACAGTAGACTATCATGTTTGCTTGATGACAGGAATACTACAAATTCACATTCAACATAGCAGTTACCCCTATCTTGAGCAACACCACCTGATGCAAGAACAACATTGCCAGTTACGTTAAAGGAACATAGCAAATGGCCTGAGCATGAGAGGAAAGTGCATCTTACTAACACTCATGAAATATTTGGCAGTAAACTTGGATACTGATATGCACAGGGAGGCTACTAAGATACCATTTGCCTTTTTGGACACACTTCTCAAAAAATAGTACAGTTCACCAAAGTACTTACACGGAGCTCAAGCCTTCGGAGTGAGGTGTTCAGTTACATCCACCTGCACCAAAACACATGGTTGTGCCCGTGGTGTTCTCCTGCCTGACCCAAATCCTTCCCCCTGGACCACCTTGGAAGGGATGGGTGCTGCTGTTTATTTTAGAGAGAAGAACACTTACCAGAACACCATCACCTAAGGAGAAGCTGTAGCTGGTGAGAAGAGGCAGAGGTCTGCAGTACAGGGCTGTAAGATCTTCTACTGAGAAAGCAGTCTGTATTTAGTGTGAAGCTGAGATCTCAAATGAGCTGAAAGTGCTCCCCCACTTTCTAAAAAGAAAAGAAACTTCATTGCTTTCCTCTTTTTAGGGCTTTCTGATCACAATTAAGATTGCTGCCACAGATGGGTAGACCTTTTCCTTTGCCCATCATCCCACTGCTGCCCAGAAGGGAGATAAAGTCTGGTCTGTCACTCTCTACAAAAACTCAGTTTGAGAAAAGTAATGCCAGTAATGGGATCATAGGTTTGCCGAGAAGGAGCAACATTAAACTAATGAGATTTCTTGAGAGTTTTCCTTCCAACCATATAGTTCTAGACACATGCCAGAATGTTAACAATGACTTATAAATTATTTTTTCCTTGTGTCCTGTTTAGCTGGTAAATTCTATAGCATTAATTACACAGCATGTGGTTTTTGTCTGCAGAATTAGTGAGGATTTTCACATTCCATGTACATTTCACCTGTAGTCTCAAAGGGTGGAAACCTGATATTAATAAAATTAAGCCAAAGCAATTTCTGAGGGATTTACACTTGGGGCGCCTCAGCTCCAGGTCAGCCTTTTCCCGAGGCTTTTGTCACATCTGGTGTTCTAGAGCCCATTTTGATCAGTGTTGCTGGGCTCTCCTGCCTCATCTCAGCACAGGGCAGCCCAACCAAACTTCCCTCCACCCAGCCCTCCAGCTCCCACCCCAAACACTCAAACTCAGCACACAGAGTTATATCTGCTAGCGCAAACCCTCTCCATGCCTTTTAAACATTGTGCAAGAATGATGTATTTTCATCAGATATCTGAGACCATCTTTGTTGTCTGGAACAGCTCAAGTGTCTTCAAACATTTCTTCCTACACAATCGCCCTTCAGTGCAGGGAAAGAAATAAAGTACTATAGAGCCTAATCTGTTCCCAGCTGTTACAGGTGAGTACCTTTTCTTCCCCAGAGCTTGCCTCTTCAGATCTGCCCTTTTCCAGAGGCATGTTTAACCTAAATAAAATTAAGGGCTCCTCTTCTGCCATGAACAATATTTTCACTTAAAAAGATACAGCAAAATACATGCCATCAGGGAAAGATTTAATCAAAGTGGGAAAAAATAGAAATTACTTTCTATTTCAGAAGGTGATTCTTGAAAGCTGTCAAAACTAAATTGGTTTTATTTGGCATTTGACCTTTCCTGCAACAAAGCACCTGAATTCAGACACCAGTTGAGTATCTCGTGTACAAGTGGAAAAGTTAGCACATATACTCTCCAAGCACTTTGCAATCAACTCTTTGGATCTTCAGAGGAAGGAACAGGCACAAGATGCAGATTGCAACACCAGGAAGAAAACCCAAACCAGAACTGAAGTCTTAGATCTGAAAGACAATTTTTAGAGGCTACAAAGAGGACCAAGTGGCACTGAGGATTTCAGTAGAGGGTATAGAATTTTTTCCCTCCAAAGAACTATGGGAAGCTGTGCACATCAGAGTACTGACAAGACCTTCACACTCAGTGCTCCTCAAACTGTTGGGACTGTCCTTATGCCAACCTCCAGACAACATCAATGCTCTAGAAAATTCAATACAGGTTATGGAAAAAGTTCCTGCCCTTCACCCAAACTGCATTATGTTTGATGCCAAGCAACTTCAAAGCATGGTGAGGTAGGAAAAAGCACAGGAATACATACTCACACTGTTGTAATTCTGATGCCACAAGATACTCTGCAGTCAGAATATTATATATTCTGCAGTTTCAATGCATGTTGTGCAGTTTCAATAATTCAGGACACTATGTCTTTTATGCAGGATCGTTTAAGTCTGTTTAATTAATGAAAGAAGATAGTTATATATATAGTTATTTCAATTAAAACCTTTGGCTAGGCTTTTAGAAGCAGGCCTCTGACCTCCTTCTGGCTGTGAAACAGTAAATTTCAACACACGCATATACATAGATATACAACTATAAATTCATGTATCTGTGGCCTAAATACTGAAGTTCCTAATCTTCTTATACTTGCATGAAAATAAAGTATCTTAGAATATTACAGGTTCCACAGATTTGAAATACTGGGAAAAAAAAAAAATCCTCATTTTACTGACCCAACTACAGATGCAGAGAGCCAGAACCTCTATGTATAAATCAGCATAAATCTATTGAAGTCCCTGCTAATGGAAATAGTGATTTAAACCAGCTGATGTACTACCCCATAACATTTAGAATTGTTTGTAAGGACTTTCAGTGTCAACCACTGTCCATGTTTATTTGCTCAAGCAGTCCTGCTAACTTTAATTTAATCAGTTCCATAAACTGATCAGAATTTAGCTTGTCTTCTTCTTGTATAACTTGCATACAGTGATACTGTTCTGCAAATACATCAAATAACAAAATAAACACTGATAAATATGAACAGAACATATATTTGTTTAGCTCTGGAGCCAGGTAGTTTACTATTTGTATTACTTGCAGGTTGTAGTTGATGTAATAGCACATCTGTATCTACCAGATTCTGTTAATCTCTGAGTGAGTAATTTGGGTGACTTAGGAAAGAGATCATTTAAAAATGCAAACATCCACAACTTTTGTTCATTTCTATATGTTTTCTTCTGAAACAATTCATACATCCTTTTCTAAACCTGTTTAGCTTATGCCCATTTCTTTAGCAAGGTTGAGCTCCTACCGCTACTTTGCTTCTGAATCTTTGCATTCTTATTTCAGAAAAAAAGCTCATTAGCCACCCTGAAACAAAAACTTGATACTCAGAGAGAGCTTGTTTCCCAACAGCATCCACAATTTCAGGGCAATATCTTAAATAATCTTTTAAATACACAACACTCTTGTCTCTCAGCTCCTTTCAGAATTTGTGTTATGCATTTTTATTCTTGGGATGTTAACTTCGAATTGTATGGCTGAACCAAAACATAGATGCCTATAAATGTTTCTTACTTTTCTTTAGACTTTGACATATTTTGTAGAAATTAGAATTTAATTGCAATTTTCAAGCAGGAGAGATCAGAACCAGCACATTTGACCTGAACACAGGAAGACAGAGTCAGACGTAGCTTTCACACCACAGTTCCACTGAATGAAACTCAAGTACCTTTCAACTCCACACCTCCCACCAAAACACGTGGAGTTTTTCATGCATTTGACAGTTTTCTTCCAAACAGGAAAACCCCTTTGAATCAGGTTTGTTACATGCAGTTTGTATGGTCGGCAGGAATTCAGTCAAGATCATGGAATCTGTCGCTTGCTTGAAATTGGGAAACACGCTTTCAACAGGAATTCTTGGAACTGCTTCCAAGGTCAGAGTTTCAGTGCCTTTATGGCCTGATGGAAACCTCAATCAATGAAAAGTGCAATTTTTAACTGTCACAGAGTTTTGTTTTGTTTTTTTTAATGTGCTGTTCTAATGAAAGTACACATAATTGCAGGCAATTAAAAAGCAACACAATGTTCAGCAGCACTTAAACAAACAAACCAAAAACTTCTGCCCATTAACTTCCAGGTGACAGACAACTAGTCTCAGGATAGTTTCCTCACAATCACAGCTAGACTTTCTTAATGCTGTTTTCCCACATTTACTGCATGCACAAAGGACAATACTCATTCTGTGTACTGAACAAGAGAACTTGACTGCTCTGTTACAAAATGGGAGGGTCTGAATTGACTGCTGAAGCTGATAGAAAGTGTTTTAAGCACATTATATTTGATCATGTTAATGCCTTAATTACCTCCTGGAATTGCAATTTTTATGGAGTACATGAGGAGTAGGTGGAGACTTTTAATAAGAAAATATGCTTGCAACTAGAGAGCCACAAAAGATGGCTTCAGCTATTCAGAAAATTAAGATACGTCTCCAAATTTACAGAAAATTTATAAACCCAAATTGACACCTTAATAATAATAATATTATTTATTCAACATAACAATAAACCAAACTGACTGAAACTCATATGACTGAAAGTAAGAGAAGACAGACAAGCTAGAAACAGACATATTTATTCACATATTGGGATGTACTTTCAAAATCAATTTTTGAAAGAGTCCCCAAAAGACTTTTCTTCAGTGCATCACTGTTAGCCTCAATCTCTTTTCCTACCTATTAGAACTGTAGTGGAGACCAAGTGAAATATTGTCTTCAATCACTCTGTTATCTCTTTTGGGGAGCATCCACATCTAGAGAGCACAGTAGTTGCAACCATGACTTTCAATAGCAATATATTCTCTTTGTTAAATTCTTATTTCTGGCCTCCATTGACAGTCTTTTGGAGACTAAGTTTCTCAAGCAGCTGTTACTGTGGCACAGGAGGTGGGGTCTTATTCCCTTAAAGAGAAAATATTTGAAAAATAAATTATAGAGAAAACTTTCCTTCCACTGTTTCAGCATAGCATTACTTTAACTTGACTGATATTCTCAAACTGTTCTCTTCATGTGTCTTAGGAAAACCCAAGAATTTCCACTTACGTCACTGGACGATTACGTAATAAAATAGATCCATACCCTGGATTAGGAAAGTGGTCTGTCCTCTAAGTTGTAACCGACCTTTTTGGTGACCTGAGAAAGGTCATTTCACAGCTGTCATCGCTTTCGTGCTCCTACTTTTGTCTGTCAACACTTATTGTAAGGTTTTTGTGATAATGGATATCTCTCTACCCTGCATTTATACAGCACCAGTCACACTTGAGTTTCTGTTTACTGAACATAAAAAAAAAAAAAAAAATTGCAAGACTGTTTAAAAAAAAGAAGAGGTACAAAGCTGACCTTTTCATTGTTTCATCTAGCTTGTGTGCAGCACCTTGGACTACACTGTTGTGATTTGTTCCTGTGCATTAGTCTTACAATAAAATACCCAATTTCATACATACAAGAACTGTGGGTTCAGAAATAGCACATCGATCAGGCTGTATTGCAAATATAATATGACACAGAGTGCCGATCAATATTCTGCTGTGCCTGCTACTACAATGCAGAGTACAATCAAATCATTATTTTTAGCTCCTAATAACTACAGGAGCTTAATTTCATCATTTTAAAGGTGAAGAGAAGTGTTTGAAAAACAATCTCACTAGTGGTCACTGTGAGCCCACATCAGTGTGTGGATGGAGCAGACAACCAGCCACGCACAGGCACCTCACGAGCCCATTTTCTGTTCACAGGTCCGAGGCGTGAAAACTGCTCTGCTCCCCCCACACAGCTGCTCTGTGCAAAGGCAGAAGTGCCTTTTTTTGCTGAGCTTTCTAGAGCCACTGAATGCTTGGGGAAGGTTAAGCAGAGATTTACACTTGTCATCACATTGCATTTCCCACTGTGAGGCAGGCTGGGTGCAGTCCCTGCTCTGATGTGCTGCATTTAAAACACAGAGCCTAGAAGAATTTCTTCTCAATGCAGCTGCAGACAAGATGACACAGGGATGGCTTACAGTGCAGAGAGACCCAAACTTGCTCCAAACAATTCCCTGGTCTTTCTCAGAATATCTTCTCCTGTTTTCATCCTTTCCTTCCAATTTTGAGAAAACCTAGTTAAACTGACTGGGACTCGGTGAGCTGCATTTCCTCTATTAAAGGCAACAAGTAGAAGAACTGAACAAAAAAGTACTTTATGAAACAGTGAAAGCAAAAAAGCAAACCAGGAAAGTAACCAAGACAAAATATAAAAAGAAAAGAAATGTTAAAAACTTCAGTAACACTGATGAAATCTTTTCTAAAGACCAACTGCTAGGACAAGTGTATTCCCTCTCATTTTGTTACCGTCCCCTGAAGTCTGGGATTGCCAAGGTGCAGGACTCATGGTCAACCTTCTGACCACCAAGATTACTCAGATTGCATCCAAACCCAACCATACAAGCTGACAGTAGTTAATTCAAAAATTCACGAACACAAAAACAATCATCTGTAAATGTCCTCTTTGATGTAGAAGCCACTGATTTTGTTTAGTTAAAACTGGCCTCAGGTGATTGTCTTTTCTGTTTTCCTAAACATTCATTTCTGGTGTTTGAACTTCATTTCCAATGTTCCAACTTCAGTAATTGCTGCTTTAATCTTTTGCAGCTTCACATGTTCTTGGTAATGGAGAATAATAAATGTAAATGTAACATTTAGACCATCAGTAATTTATCCTGGGAGAGCAGTTCAAAGGGAGCATCAGCTTGAAACTATTGGTTCGTTTGTGAAGTTTGAGGCAGGAGACCCAACTGTCATCTGACTTCAAGGAGCCTTTGTGCAGGACTAATCATAAGACAAAGCCACTGGACTTGTACTGATCAGTTATTTATATTTTTGATGAAGTTATCTGTAGTTATTTTTTGATCTCTAATTAGAGGTGACCTCTAAAGCAGGAGTTTGCTTCATTTTCCGGAAGAGCAGCTCAGGAATCATTCAATCGTTCACTCACAATAAATACCACAGTGATCTCAACACTCCCTAGAGTAGATTCTTAGTTAACAAGAGAAGAAAAACATCCGATTAAGTTCCCAGAGCTGGCTTGCTGAGTGGCCAAGGGCTTTTTTAAAATATGTCATACAGATGGAAAATGTTTTCTAGTAGTATCTACAGCAAGTCATGACACTCTCTTTTAAATCCCTCATAATTTGTGACACAGAATTAACAGCTGTTTCTAAAATAAAATATAACTCATGGGGAATGGGAAGAGAGGATGAATCCTGATGCTTCACTTTCTGGCATCCTCAGACCAGGAAAAGAAAGGTTCCATTTGCATCATTTAAATGCTAATATAATTTCATGACCACCTGTCACTCTATAAAATGTTTTCCGTTGCCTTAATCACATTCTGCTCTCCTCAGCAGAAAATTAGCTGATACTAAAATACCAAAAGGTTATTAGGAAAGTTTTATTTTTATGTGTAGATCATTCAGTATATAAGAATGATATACTTAGGGCAATATCTTAATCAAATGCTGATGTATGCAGCAGTCACTTTCAAATACTAGGGAGAAAAACCCAATGTGTTCAATGGCCTCAAGGTGCACCAGCAGAGGTTTAAATTAGATATTAGGAAAAATTTCTTCACATAAAAGATTGTCAATCATTGGAACAGGCTGCCCAGGGAAGTGGCGGAACTCATCCCTGGAAGTGTTCAGATAATGTGTAGATATGACACATCCAGACATGGTTAGTGGCGAACATGGTGGCGGTGCTGGGATGACAGTCAGACTTCGTGGTTTGGAGGTCTTTTCCAACCTTAATGATTCTATGATTCTGTGATCTGCTCCAGAATTGCATCTACAGCTCTCTATTTCTAACCAGTAGGAAATGCCAAGTCTGTGGGACAGAACAATATTCTTTCAGTTGCAATGGATAAGATGACTCTGACGCCACCTTAGAGAAGCTTCTCCAGGAATGCAGAAGCTTTCCTGTATTTTAGGAAAACAACATGAACAAGCTCTTTTAAGCCTGTTTCTTCTCATTACAAGTAAAGTGCATTTTCAGCTGTTTTGACTAGACATTGTTTTCAAATAGTTAAGTAGAAAAAAATTAAGATGCCCAACAATATTTTTAAGAAAAATAGGAAATAGCAAATATACCAAAATACATCTGGAAGGAAGCAAAAGATAAAAACCTGGAAGCAGCAGATATTGAAGAGATCTGCTTCTATAACACTGTGGAAAGGTTTTATATGATAAACACTGATGAGTACTTTCATCCATAGAGGTTAGCCAATTAGAGCAAAAATGCTGTGCTATGCCTTATTATTTGCCTGATCTCTTCCCACCTGAATGCCTTATTCAAAGAAATATTTGCCACCAAGTCTGGGTTTACTGTAGCTGTTAGTAAATTCCTCAAGCAACACAGTTTTGGAATTTCAGACTATTCTGTATATTGCTTCCCACTTCTCTTAGGTGAGGATATATCATAGAAAAGTGTCTTTACTTGAATCGTCTAAGAAGATGATATATAGTTCTCAGTAAGGTAGAAAATTATAAAATATTATCTTTATTTCTAGCAGAAATAATGATAAATTCAACCTTAGAATTATAACAAAAAATTTAGTCATATTCTACTAGTGAGCTCACTAGCCGGACAGGCCAAATATAATTATATGGATTAAGTAAATACTGTAAAATTTATTTTAGCACTGGGACTAATCATATAAAATGAGAAGATGGTTAACTTTAATTCATTAATATATATCAAATGTTATTTTCCTAATGTATAATAACCCCCAAGTCATTTAATTTATCTAAGATGCTGCCTTTTCCTAGAACAGAGAAACTCAAAGACTGAAAATCCAGGTCTCAGATTTTCAGCCTCCTCAAATATTCTTTCTGCAAATATTAGCTAAGAATGAGTCTTCAGTGTTTCAGATAGGTTTTTCTGCAGATACAAGTAGCATTAAACAATTTCTATCAACCACTGACAACAGACTTCCCCAAATTCTAAGTCTATTTCTGTCCTTAATGGAACAGCACAGATGGAGTAGTTCCGACTGCAGCCAGCACAGGCACTACTCTGGTTTGGGCTTTGATCTGCAACAATTTGATGATCTGGCCTTATTACCAATTCAACAAATTCCAGCTCCTTTTAATCTCAAACCTATTCCATTATACTGGAGTCAGTTATTAATGTCTTATATAAACTTATAATAATAAAAGAAGGCCTTCAGAGGGAGTGGATTTTTTCTAAATTCATACTCCAGTGCTTAAAGATGCAAATGGTTCCCAGAGATTTCTGAACAGCCCTACAGTTTTAACTGTAACTGGTTATTATGAGTACATTTTAAAATTGCTTTTAAGTTTCATTCAGAGATTTTCTTTATGTTTTAGAAGAACCATGCACCAAATTTGCAAAAAATAAGGTAATTCTTCAGGCTCTTTGGGAGTTTCATTACTATTGATTTGTCTCCATCACTGTTATAATGAATCCAAATTTTCCAGTAGAAACTACCCTATCAAAGCATAGCTAACCATCTCTAACAAAAAAATCCTGATTATGCAAGACAAGTGTGGTGGGGGGTTTTTTGTGGTGTATTTTTTTTTTTTTTTTTGCGTGTTCCAAGTCTTATGTTATAAGATTATTAGAAAATACTCATGGCTCAAACTTTTCAAGCAGAAGTGAACTGTGTTCTTGAACAAGGCTATGTGATACTTGCAATAGAAGCCACATTGGTTTGGGAGTTAATACTGGTTTTGAAGCCAATCTGGCAGCATTTTGACAGTCCTTTTGACACGCTGTACTTTCTCATTCTAAGATCTCAAAACAAAATGCAATAAACTACTGAGTGCTGCAGAATATTGCACTTACAGTTTTAGCAAATGTTGCAGACAGTTTCATCACTGTCTTTCACACTACTGAAAAACAAGCAGAGGCTCATCCATTGGTAAAGAAAGCATAAGTTAGGTTTCATGAGTGTATTAGGACTTTGGGATCCTTTGGCAAAGATTCTATTAATGTAAGATGAAGATGTTATGATACTGTAGTTGTATGACAAAAAATTTTCTCAAGGGATAACACAGTGTTTTTCACAGCATGTAACTTTTCAGTATCGAGATGATCATCCTGCTTTGTTATGTACCTTTGCTAGAGGGCTTCCAATCCTTAGGAATAAAATGGTACCAACAGAACATGTACATAAGTCACTCTGTTGTCACAGTGATAGATATAAAAAAGTCAAGACTTGACACAGCACTGGAATAGTTATCTCCTATTTATAAAATACTGGTGCCACTCTTCTCCCCTGTGTGACTGCTGAAGTGTAACTTTCAGCAATTCTGGACTGTAACTGTAATTGTAAATGTAAAAAAACCCCCTCGTTCAGTATACTTTGAACAGGTATTTATTATGCAGACCACACACACTTCTGTATGTGATGGTGTTGCACATAAAGTATTCATAACTGGGAGCATCTGATGGCTGCAATATGAAAAGGCACTTTGTCATACATAATACAGAAAAAACCAACATAACCTATTTTATAATAATCTAAAATAACTTTTTCATCCTTAAAAAAGAAGCTACAGGACACAGTCCTGCTTTTAATCCTTGGAGCTAATGCTTGCTATCACCAAGGCCACTGGCATCTCCCTTTTTTAGAGGTATCAAGCAGAAAAACCCTTGTCAAAACTGTGTAAGATTGCTGCGCTATGGACAGGTTTGGCTTTGAGAGGATGTGGCTGTAGGCCTGGGAAAGCAGTAGAAAACACCACCTGTGTCCTTGGGCCAGGCCTGG
>JAWWEU010000163.1:30742395-30803239 GCA_035583155.1 Acropternis orthonyx | reverse complement strand
AGTAGAAAAATAGTATAAAAGGATAAACTTGTAGTTAATAAAATGGCTTTTGCTCTTGCTTGAACAAGCCTGACTCTGCACCATTTTTGGCCATCGCAAAAACAAGCTTGAACTGATTATCTGATTGGAGACAAAGTGTAGCCTACTTTTTCTCATATCCAAATGGCAATGTAAAGACAGCATGGTTTTAGTATTTGCATATTAAACAGATGTTGGTATTAATTATTTGGTGAATCCTGAGAGAGATCAGCAACATACTTATGCTGTCAGAAACAACTCTGAAAGAAGAGACAGTAAACATAGATTAAGTTGTTCTGAGACGTCCATCCAGGGACAATTTGAATAGGAATGTCTAATTGACCAGTTTGAACATTTCATTTTGTATGTATTTTTTAAAAGAGTTATCTCATATACCACTGTTGGCAGATTTACAAAAGCTAAAAGCAGTGCTAGCCTGGAAGACTGGGGCACAAAAATCTGGAAGATCAGGGAAGTGGAATCGAAGTTCACAGAGAGGTAGCTCACAATTTGGCCGGGAGGTCCAGCAGACTTCTAGTTGAGGCTTTGAGAAGTTTGCCCGGGTTGGGCAAACATTAATTAAACATTAATTAATTAACATTAATTAAAACCAAGCTCAAAGCTGGAATTGTAGCAAGACCATAGGAAAAAGAAAGAAATGGGGTTTTTTTCGTTTCACATACTCTCCAACGTGGGTTTGCATTTTGCTTCCTCAGTGAAGTCACTGGTATCTTCTAGTTGGTTTGACTGACCATCAGAGAAGTAGCCAAGATTGGAAATTGCAAGCAAAGCCTACTCTAAAATATGGAAAACCCAAAAACCAATTTCAATGGTTCCAGATCAAAGGTCCAGCAAACACAGGCAATTCTGACAGTATCTAAAAATGGATGCCAAGGGTGGTGGAAAAGCACCAAATACCACTTACCCTCCAGTATCCAAACATTTCCTGTTCAGAGACTTCCTTGACCAGATATAGTTTCTATGTGCTTAGTTATTCTCAGTGGGTTTACTTTCCCTGAACTGTCTTGAAACTATGCAAAATTCCATCACTCCTGGTATCCTCTAGTAGTGGCTTCCTAAACTCAGATTATTTTAACAGGAAGAATAGTCTTCATTTGGTCTGAGCACAGCTTCTCCCAGGATCACTGAATGCTCTATTTTTGTACTGAAAGTGGGAACGCTACTCTGCTTCTCCAAATGGCTCATCACTCTATAAACTTTCTTCACTTCCCCAGTTGTTTCTTTCCCAGACTGAAATTTGTCCAATCAGTCATTCTTTAGAAGGCAGCCACATATCCCCAGTATAAGTGACTCATACTTTTGATGTGCAAAGAAAGATCAGAGGACAGCTTGCCTACTCTGAATTCCTCAGAAAAGCTAGGCTGAATCATTATATCCTAAGCTGCTTGTCTCCTATTAGGCACTCACTTAACAACTTATTCTTTCACACAACTCAAAGCATACAGTTCTGATACCTGGGCCATTTTACCCTACTGAAACCACGAAGGGACTAACTCCCATGTAACTCTCAAAACCACAAATAAATAATTTGTACTGGAAGAAATATTTGCAGACTGTCCTTGTTTGCTGTATTACCAAGCTGTGACAAACGTATTTGCTAATACATTGCAGAGTACATTCTTGTATTCCACAGAGCTGGGTGTTCCTGCAAAAGGATCCTCAGTCAGTGGAGCACCAGCCTCAGCACATTAGCAGATGTTTGACTCAGGGCCTCACAAGGGTGTGCAGTCAAATAGGGTCATACTGGCAGTGGAACATGGAACAACCTGCTCTTGCTTTTGCCTCTGTCCACAAGGGACTCAGACAGTGGAAATGCACCCAGACCCACTGCTGGGTCTGGCGTGGAGGGGAAAGTCACTACACTGGACCCAGAGGTGTTCACTCAAAAAGGCTACTGGAGGGTACATGTGTCCTGTGTTTGCCTATTGTCCTTCCCAGGGACATGAACCAATATATGGAGCCTTGTGAACAAATATATTGACTACAAATATTCCAGTTGATGTCGAGATTTTCCTGATGTTCCAAATTCCCTGTTCTGAACTCATAAAGGCCATACTGCATCTGCAACAAGCAGCTCTGTATTCAAAAAATAGCTTCCAGTGGAGAATACCTTGGAGTGTCTGTACAGAGTGTTATTAACGCATCACTTTCCTCACATGTGGAATTCCACAATTCCAGCTGTTAATTAAATAACTGTATTCTCTGTTTAAACTATCTTAGCACAATTGACTCATACTTTTAGGGTGCAAAGAAAGATCATAGGACAGATTGCCTACTTTAAATTTCTTTGAAAAACTAATTCAAATCATAAGATCCTAGACTGCTTCTCTCCTGTGAGGCACCCGCTTAACAATCTATTCTTTTACATAAGTCAAAGAGCAATTCAATTTTAAAATCATAGACCTTGAAATTTTACAACTAGCCCAATTATCATTTTAAAAACTCTTGATTTAACCGTTAAAGTACACCCAATTAGAAATATCACATGTGCCTAATTTATATAAATGTTACTTAAATTACAATGAAATGGCTTCATTTTCAAGATAATTATATGTAAAATATAACCTAATAATTTCAAATACTGAAGTTTATCCCTGTAAGTCTCTTCATTTGCCTTACTTTTCTGGGTTGAAGTACAACTTGCCCATATTTCACCAATGACAGAGTTGAAGTGCAATATTAATGGCAATTAAACCCAAAATTTCTGAAACTTGGAAATGGGAAGATGCTCTGGTTCTGATGCTCTGAAGCATATCTGTCCTGAAGGACAGACACTACTCATCACCATGTTCAATAACATTGTCAATATTTTTTTAACACAGAAACAGAGATGCCATTTCAAAGACTCACTGTGAGGCTAGACCCAACAGAAATCTGTGAACATTAATTTTTTTCTTAACAGTAAAAGAGACTGCCTGGCTTCTGCTCTGCACAGTAATATGGCAACAGTGGCTACAGTGATAGCTTCAGTTTTGTGGGTATTGAATGCTAAAACATATTACATAATTCTGTTGCCTTTAGAAAAGCATTTATTACAGATAGCATTGAAAAACATTTAATATTTTCATGAACAAAAGTGTTAAGATCCCTTCACAATTACTGTGTAATAACATAGCATTTATTCTGCTTTGGGTGATGATTTTCTTCTTTCATGTAATGAGCTGTCATGATTTTCTTTATTACTTCTTTTTTACTAAGCAGGAAGTTACAATCTAGTAGGTGTCTGGGTTAGCTTGTCCCCAGAGCAGTATTTGATATTAGAAATACAACTTATTAGTTTTCAATTTGCCACTAGCTTAGTTAGGAGATGCAGTTAAAATTTCTCAGCACCAGGTAATACTTCTGCATTACAAAATAGTGTTGCAAGTGGTGTGTGAAGAAAAAACATGATGCAAACTTAGCTTCATCAGCTTTTACCCAACTTGCAGTTTATATCACTCATGAAAGGCAGCAGAAAGAGAAATGCAATATACCTGCGACTTGGACACCAAACCAAAAAGGCCAGGCCAGTTCATTGTCAGCACCTTTAACCTCTGCCAAGGGGTGCAGTGGGACCCAGTAAAGAGATGAATTTATGGTGCACTGGTCCTTTTGGTTTTTTTGACAGGAATCTACAGGGAGAACGTGCAGATAGCTACTAAGACAACAGTTGAGTCAACAGCATGGAGGTTCAAGAAGTGGAGGTATGTTCACTACCCTCAGAGTGTATGACAGATGCTATTTATCTGTGCAGCATCAAATAAAATTGCTGGGAATGAAGAACAGAGGTTCAAAGATGTAATTTGAGAATCTGGAGCAAAAATAGAGGAAGAGATGTTCCAGTGGGTGAACAAGTTTGAAGTACTGCAGAATAAGAAGGGAAAGTGAACTCAGCATTTGAAAACTCAGAAAGCATATTTCTTCTATAAGGTGCAGGCCCATCAATAAGAAATCAAGGAACAAGTATAGGGAATTCTGTTTAGTAAATTATACACAAACACAATGACCCTCAAATCTCATGCAAATTCACTCCTGAAATTACTCTGTCAAGAACTTTCTGATGGACATAGAGGAGTATTCATGCTACTGTACAGGATTCAAACATTCTATGGAATGCTGTGTGCAGTTCTTGTCAACCTAGAGTAAACCAATCCAAACTGGGAAAAAAAACCAGAATAGTTTCCATGACAAAAAGGAAATGAGGAGGTTATTTTAACAATAACAGACTAAAAGAGCTTGCCTTCTTTAGCGAAGCAGAAAGTTGAGAAGGCTACAGTTACACTACTCTCAATAAATGGAGGGTGGTAAAACCAAATAAGCAAGATATTGAATCTAGAAAGGCAATGGTAGTTGGAGAACAAATTGTTAAAACAAACCACAAAGAATCTTCAGTTAGAAGTTCATGTTTAAGGACCACCAACGAAGTATGGTTTTGAAAGAGAATATGTCAGCAAAGTTGAAGAGGCTGGGGTTCCTTGATACAGGAGATCCTCTCTGGATCTAGTTCTTGCAACTCATTTTTGAAGGCAGAGATACAGCTCAGTTAAATGCATGAGAAATCTCTTGAAAGTGAGATTTGATTTTTATCTTGTACTAACAGTTCAGTAACATTCATGAGGTAAAACTTTTCTATAATTATGTGTTTTTATATCCTCAAAATACCAGTAAAATCACACCAAAACCAGCTTTGGCTTATGAAGTTCTGTGTCCCATCACCTCTGTCAACAGAGAAACAGATTTCCATGCAGACACAGCTACGCTCTTTGGTTTTGCAGAGCAAAACTCTGGGTTCTCCCCTGCCCAGGTGTTACTAGAAGCAACTTGATGGCATCAGCATCCTACCTGAATTGCATCAGTTTTCTTGAGGTCATTATTCCTAGCACGCAAAATACTTCCACAGTCCTTACGACTATACACAGTACACCTACTGGCCATACAAATACCTTGTTCTATGGGGCTGACTATATATGCAGGTATACAGCATGTATTTTGTTTAAATTATGACACAGTAAGATAATGATGGTACAATGAAATGATGCCAAATGTTCCATAAAGTCAATAGGCTTGAAAATGGAAAAAATATTACTGGAGTGAATGACTCGAAGGCACAGTAAATACATTCCTTTTATTAGTTGTTTACAGTTGTGGCAATAACATGGGTATGCTATAATGTTGTATATGTTTATTTGCTGCATGGAAGATGTATTGCCACAAGCTATTTGCAGCTGACAGTCCCAGCAAAACAACATTTATAATGTGAAATCGGCATGTAAGGGGCTCGTTCTCATTAAGTATGCAACAAGGCATGACAACTCAATAAAATATAGGGATGCTCTCAGCAAATGTCAGATCTGTCTGCCTTTTGACTGATTATGATCTGTGCTCTTACATGCCTGTGCACCTGTACAGGCTCATTTTTCGATGGTATTGCTCTACAACTCATGTTTTGCAGCTGATTTGGCTCAGAGGGTTAAAACCAAGATGAGAAGGGATGTACTAAGAAGGACAATTGGCTGACCCTGTTTTAGTTCTTTGCCACATTCCGCAAAAGAGACCTTTACTCCGAAGTACTGCATTCATCAGCTACACACAGACACTAAACAATTCACTGAACACCACACCTTTTACTAATACAAAAGTGCACAACTTCTACTTACTAGGTGGTTTTGGACTTGCTTTGTAATCTCTAGGCTGAGGTGAAGAGTCAGTCATTTGCATGAAGTGATTCTGTAAGTCAGTGCTGGAACCAGAAGGAGAATAAAGCAATCCTCATTAATAACCTACAATTACAATCATCACACACTAGGAATCTAATAAGAACATTTTGCAGTGTGTGCAATGAAGACAGTGGATCTAAATTCTAAGCTCAGAAATTGCAGAAATACTTGGATAGTCCCATCCTAAAAGGAGGATTTACATATTTGGAGTGCTGCGGCCAAACGTTTTCAGGAAAATACTGATTTAGAATTGTCAGGTTTTGTTTTGACTCTTGATTTCAAGTCATTCTTCTCTTCAGTCATACGATCACTTACTGTGATTTATAATAATCTATAGGTATTATAACTCCAATTTCACTGCAGGTCTTACTCCCTCTGTTTTAACATTGAGTATCATGACTTCAATGCATCTTAGTACACCGAATCTGGAAAGCGAGCAGGTGACCCAGACATGGCCTTGGTCCTGAGGGATTTCCAACACATCTACTCTTAGATTTTCAGATAAAAGCAGAGATGACCTCTGGCCCAAGGAGATTCACTTCTTACGTATATATGTCTATTTTTTTCTGAGAAAAAAAATCAGTTAAAACTTATTTTTGACAAAGCAAATTGGGTTTTTCATTTTGTATATCCCATTTTTATTGAACTACCCTGCCTTGACTAAGCTGTGCCTGTAGCTCACCATTACTCATAACTTCAGCTATTTAATCTTTCATTAACTTCCTAAGGACCTACTCACCCAACACCTAGTTGTGGCTTTGCTATAAATGTGACACCTGCTATTTGGCTGACTGATGTCAAATATTTCTACAAGTGGAAAATTTGGCAGAGGACAACAGGTACTTCACAATCTTTCTTTTAATTCCTTCAGCTAGGAGTAAAGCCACATGCTTAGCCTTTTAGCCATCAAATTGGTGATAGCAGTTCCTTCATGTTCCTAAATAACTCCAGGCAGCAAAAAGCTCCAATAAAATAGATGTCCTCACAGGGATAAATGGTCCCAAGCAATTTTCAGACAAACATATAAGGCTTGCAGTGTTCCACTCTCTAGACCACAAAAGAAAATACTAAATAATGAATTCAATGATACGGTATAAGCTTTTTTGATCCCAGGGCCTTTATTCACTGGCTAAGAATAAAAAGAACCAATTTATTGGCAAAAATCCTACTTCACAGTGGTAGTGGAAGGGACTTGGAGGAATAGGGGCAGTATCTTGTTAGAAACTATTAGACCACATCTATTCTCCAGCCAGTCCTGGAGATTGTCCAAAAGGAGAGTTCTGACAACAAAGATCTGATTCTAGGAATCAGATGCACAACCTTCATTGCATAAAATGCCCAGCATGTGTTTGGAGTGATAAAACATGAAATTAATTTTAAAGAATACTTCATTTGTTTTGGTCCCTGAATAGCTGATAGAATCATGATTACAATAATCACTTTATACAAGTCATTTAGAGTACAAGCTTTGGCTAAAAAAACTTAAGATTTCCAAAGGTTACCAAGATTTTTTAATTGTACTTATACACACTTTTGAGACTGAAGGTAGCACTCTCATGCCTTGATATTAATTATTTTGATTATGTAGCAAACACTTTAAAACATTTTCTGATAGACTGTTCTTTGTAAGGAGATTTAGTTCATAGAACATATTTTTTTAATCTCAATGCAATTTTCTTTTAATTATTAACACTGGGAACTCTATGCAATATCCTGGCATTTATTATTTTTCTTTTTGGTATGGGAAATTAAATTGAATATGAGATCACATAAAAACAAATGCGAGTTTTAGTAAGAAGAGTGATACAGTGACTACACAAAAAGTTGCATTTTATTAATTAGGTAACTGGAAGTATCTTACTGATTTAGAGGTGTATTGGAAAGTGCTTCTGTATATGTGCCTCTGCCATGGCACAGCCTAATTATCAGTGGCAAAACAAAACAGAGCTTGTCATGTATAGAGAACCTGACAGAGATAACTTGTTAGTCAGTATTATACTTTCCCTCAAATATTAACATTCACTAAAAGTCCAGCTGTGAAGATTTCTCTTTTGTAATTTAAAGGAATTAAACTTGCCTAGAATCGCAACCAGACTAACACCCCAATCCACAGAGACAAATAACCATTCCCTTTATCAGTAGGCTGGGCACTGATGTGAGGGATTGGGCACTGATTTTTCTGTGAGAGAACACACAAAATTGCAGTGGTACAGACCTTCCTAAGATGACAAAAGTCACAGAACTCTGAAGGCCAGAGCTGTCCTTCATCTGGGGTGTAATGTACATCCAACTACTTGGAGGGATATCCCAGTTTGTCTCCTCGAATCTACACCAGAGCTGCCTTTAGTGAGGCAGCAAATTGCAGCAACACACTACAATAGAGATGTGGATCCCATGCAAGAGACAAGCAGATGATCCCCAGCCCTGCTCACAGGTTCTGCTGCCGTGGAGGAGCAGAGCACTGCTCAGATGAGAGCTCTAGCAGCTACAGCAGCCAGCTTCTCCTTCCTAGGGGACAAGGTGCCCTTCTTTTTACAGCTTGTTCCTGAATGCCCCTTCATTTTCCCTCTACCCAGAATCTGCAGCAGATCCTTTTCCATCCTACCATCTGCTACAGAGGGGATTGGGTGTTTTTTGCTGGGCTCAGAATAAAACTGTTTTAGAATCTTTAATTCTGACAAGGTAGGGAAAAGGTTGTTTCCCTTTGTTTCAACATATTCTATAATGGTACAGTTTTTTTCCCTAAAAGCCAAAACAATGTAACCTACTTACCTTATCAAGGATACAACATCTCTAAGAGTTTACAAAGGATATTAAAAACCAAAATTCTCTAGAAAATTAGGTCAGTAGTCAATCCATGCTGCTCTATTCAAGCAAAGAACAGAGTATGAAGGATAGAACACATGAATTACACCACCTTATCATGAAATTGTTTAATATTTCTCACTTTTATTGCCATGTCTTTCAATTAAATAAAATGTCTTTCCATGAGAAATTAGAATGATTAGATATTTGGCTTGTGATCTTATTCCTTACTTTTTTTTTTTTTTTCTTTTCATATTAGCTGATATACTGATGAGTATTACACTTATAAAATTATATGACATGGATCCTACCATTTCATTCCTTCAGTGGAACTGAATCTGAGCCAGCCCTGTCACAGCCAAAAGTAAGAAGAAATGGCTTTCACATTTAATTCATTAAACTGGTGTGAGAAGCACCTATTTAACCAACTAGGGTGGCTGGCTGTAGTGTAAAACCCTTTAAAATAGATAAGCTGAATGAGTTATATTTTTTATAGGCTGGTGTATGGCTAAAATTATCTGTAACACAGAATTTAGAAAATACTATACTTGACTGCATGAGCACTAATTTGAAAGACCCTCACACCTAATACTCAAGATTTGCATCTCTGAATAAGTGTGAATGCTGATATATTAAAATCAGCTCAGGTTTAGGTTCATTTTTGCATAAGGGCTTATGGAAGGGCTTCTTCACACAGAGACAAGACCCACGAGCAGCCCGATATCAGGACTGTACTCAAACAGCCATTAACTACAGCTCCCACATAAAAAGGACTGACAAGGATCATAAATTGAGACTGAAAGTATTTCAGTCACACTACCTGGCTTTTAAAATTACAGTTAAGAAAACGCCAGTGGGAGGGCATTTCCACGGCTGAGAGCCTTAGCCTGGCTCTCCTAACCTTGTGAGGTCAAAATGCACTGCTGTTTTCAACTCTTCCTGAAGTTGGGACACAGCTTCACTTTGCCAGCTGAATAAGAGCAGGGTTTAAAAAGTTCTTGTCTTCTCACACCAAGCTGCTCATTTTTGTCAGTATGGAACACCTGAGAGAATCTGTAATAATTTGACTATTTGTGGGCTTCACCACAAACAGCAGGTGTGAAATGATCCATGTTAAAAAAAAACCAAAAAAACCAAAAAACCCCCACCACCAAAACCAACAAACCAACCACAAAAAAACTCCAAACCAACCAAACAAAAAACCTCTCAATCACACACACACACACACACACACAAAAACCAAAACCAAAAAGCACACCCCAAAAAAATTCCCAAGCCTTCGGATAGCCCTTTGGTTTTTAAATTTTACCTGAATACATCTGCCACTGCCACTTCATCAGCTGTTAAATCATTACATACACACACCACTGAGCAGCAGTCTCTGAAGAGCTTTAGCCTGAACCAAAGATGCCTGTCCTTCTTACAAAAGACAATAGGAAAGAATGTTTTACTAAGGAAAACTCTCTAAAAACCTGTTAGCTGCCTTCTCTTCTGCTTTTACGGCAGCTAATTACTTGCACAGTCAGTAGTCCTTCCAGCTATGTTAGCTTCCTGTATACGTAGTCATTAACTGGGGAGAGGACAGCAGTGGAGAGCAAACACCCATTCTGTAACTACATTTATGGGATAGCAGGAAGCAATTAGCAAAATTCACAGCAGTACCTGCATAGTCCCAAGGTCTCAGAGCAGACAGCTTGGGCTACAAAGGGAAGACATGAAGCTTGTGTCACCAACCTTTAGCTTTGACCTTGATCCCACATGAGTACATTTGAAGTCCCACTTTCAGGACTTGGATTCTTTCGAGGATTCTCCTAACTAAAACATTTGAAATATGTAGAGCAACTCAAGCCAGAATGACAAAGATGCATTAGGTATTAAAATATGAAAGTGCTAATTTCTGCATCTGCTAAAGTTATGGATTAAATGATACGTTACAGTGAATGAAACAATCTGTATATTGCCTGGAGATCTGGGAACAGTCTGCATCAAAAAATGTATCTGTGGTGCACTAAATTCCACCAACCATTTAGAAAGATGCTGAGATCGGCAAAGCTTCAAGACATTTTTTCATAATTTCACAGTGAGCATTCCCAAATGTGCCGGGAATAAGCCCCAAATTGAGACACTCAGAGTTTATTGTTTTATCTTGATCTACACAAAAAGACAACTTTTGGTACAGAAAGTCTATGCAACTGAAGAAGTAAAGTGTTAATGTCCTTTGATCTTTTCTCTGTGAGTGGGTATGGTTTGCGGGATATTAGCCATTGGAAAACTTCTAGTCCTCATTTTAAGCCACTGTAGTCAGACATTCCTTACTCACTTTGAACTCCAAAACCAGTTATGGTTACAGACCTGCTTTGATTGCTTGCTCGAGCGTGCACTATCTAAGCAGGAACCACCATCAGTGGACAAATTCCCCATTGTTCTCTGCATCAGCATGTCACTAAGAGAGAAGTAGGAAATAACAACAGGTTACTCAGGAGAAACAGCTCCTTCTGTAACACTGAGAAGTACTGTTGGGGGTGTCTAGGGATGCTTAAAAGAGAGGGGAAAAAGGAAAAGAAAACTGCAGTGTAGAAGCCGTCATCTCACATAGGTCAAAGGAAACAATACTGAACTGATTGAAACCTTCCAACACAGTGACACAATCTCATGGGACACATAGAAACATAAGAGGAGTCTGATGGAAAAAATCCAGTAGAACAGAAAAGGATGGAGATGAGGAAAACCTAAACTCCACAGGGAAATGATCAGGGGAATGAAAGAGAAAACCAAAATCTCAGGCTGTTGGACATTGCTGAGAGATGAGAGATAAAGGGGAAAAAAAAAAAAAAAAGATGTGCAGAGAGTTCAGTGATATGAAGAGAGTCAAGAAAGAGAAAGATGGGTATGAAAGGTGTACTATAAATCTGTGTGAGAAATGAAGGAAAAAAATAAATAAAAGAAACCAAAAAAGACTCCCAAAGGATTAAGGATT
This sequence comes from Acropternis orthonyx, assembly GCA_035583155.1. NCBI lineage: Eukaryota > Metazoa > Chordata > Aves > Passeriformes > Rhinocryptidae > Acropternis > Acropternis orthonyx. The sequence goes on along the minus strand of JAWWEU010000163.1, from coordinate 30,791,722 downwards.
GAGGAGGCATTATTAAGACAATGAGATGACAGGCAGGGGGAAATAAGAGCTTTACCGATCATCCAGAAAGACAACGGAAGAGAAGCAGCCAGCAAAACCAAACTGTGCTAGGAAGAAGCTGGGTGACTGTGCAGTTTGCTATGTGAAACTCTGTACTTTTTGCTCAAACTCTTGCCACATTCCTTAATTTTGCAGCTCTTTCTGTTTTAGTAGTCTCTAAAACCACTTGAAAATAAGCTTTTAAAGTATATATGTGCTTATAACTCAACTCTAGAAACTCACTTTTCTACCTATCATAGATTATTTTGCTGAATGAAATGCTGTTACTAAAGCAATCAATAGGCATAATTTAAAAGAGCCAACCCAGACACTTGGCTGCACCGTATGGAGCATACCCCATGCTTTCAGTGCTAGAGAGGAAAGGACATCTCTGTGGCTGCCAGCCCTGGAGCTACAATAAATTATGCTGGCTCACGTGTAACTCCAGGGCCAAGCTTTGCTGGGAGAAATTAATGGTAAACAGCAGTTTTCAATTTTCACTTTAGTCTGTAAGAAAGAACACGCATATAAGCTAGTAAGCTGGGAAGGAATGAAACAAGAACACATAGGTGATGTTCCTGCGTTGATACAAAAGGTTCAAAATTAAGAAAAGAAATCATAAAGAAATGAGCACTGATATTGCAAGATACCAAAACCCCAAGAGAAGAGGAGAGAGGGAGAAGATGAGAGCTGCAGGAGGAGAACTAGCCTCTTGCAAGAGCCCATGCGTTCCACTGGCCCTTCTCATTGGGTTGAAAACTGTGGCCAGTAGGGAATTCACCAGATGATGGCACCAAAATTATGTCCATATTAATACCCAACGGGACAACTGGTCTGATTGAGGCCACAAATCTGTGCTGTACATAAATGTTCATGGTGCATGTTCAAGGGTATTGTGTACGTATGACCTTGCCCCAATACCTCCAAGCCTGGTAGAAGATTTCCAAATAGAGTGAGGTAAAGATTTGAGGGCTAACTCATGGAGACATGGAGCCATGCACCAATCTTGGCTTTACTTAAATTTGTTGATCCCTTGAAGGAATAATAATGTTGGTTTTTGTTGGTTTTGTTTTTTTTTTTTTTAAATTTGGTTAGCTGAAAAGCTGATTTATTAAATTCAATTGAGTATAATTTAAAAGAACCCTTTGTATCTGAGAATGAATAAACTTGGTTAAGAATTATTGTGTCTGTAATTTCAGGCAATAAAAATTTATTTATCTTTCTTTAAAACTTATCCCCTATGTTGAGCTGAAAATCTTCAGCACACAGAATAAACTTTTCAATGAACTGTTCCTGAATTGAAGATCACTGCTGTAATTCCCATATGTACATGCTCTTCCTCACATACCAGTGCAATTTAATTCTCCTTCCTTCCAGCACCTATTCTATATCAAACCTATGCCTGTCATAGCCTAGAAATCTAAAGACATTTCAATTCCCAGATGGACCCAGCAGGGCAACAGATTTTGTTGCCTCCTGTTCTCCTGTGTGATCACATAAATGGTAATTGGAAACCAAGAAATGTTAACTGCCAACTGCACACTCGACTTGATGCTGGTATTCCAAGAGGCACTTACATGTTTGGTAAATGGCTCAAGTTTGAACAAAAAAGCTAGAAAAGAATTCCCTCCCTGGAGAGTTTGGCCTCGTGCTTCTATAAGAATTGGCAGGAAATGTTTCAGCTCTATTTTGTAGTGATTTTTTTTTCACCTAAATATTTATATGTATGAATTGTGCTTGATTTCTGACAAGATTTTTGCATTTTCATCAGGGAGGTTTAATGCCCAACTGCAACACTACAACACACAACATCACTGAGCTGGATGTGCTGTCACAATTCATGGCAGACTGAAATTTATGAGGCTGCAATTTAGGAACTTTTTGAATATCGTGCCAGTCATTTGCTTACCAAGCAGATAGCTGTGATCTCTCAGAAAGAGCAGTTGCACACAGAAAAACTCAAAGTGTACAGGGTTGGATTTTCAAAGAAAACAGTTTGAGATCTGCAGATGACACAAATTTACACAAATATAAAAACTGAAGGAGGTTTTAAAAAGTTCCAAATGATTGAAGAGTTTAAACTGAATCATGACAATTGCACAACCCATACCAAAGTATGTTTATAAATACTAGATGAAAGGCCAATAGTCTGCCAGTATTATACTCACTCTTCTTTGCAATAAAGTTCTCAGGTACTCTGGAAGCTTTTTGAGCCATTGTGCTTTTTTATTTTTTATTTATTTTTTATTTTTTTCCGTTTTGCTTTACTTGTGTATAACTGACCCAGTTCAGGTCACAAAAGATTTTGATTCTACATGTTTACAGCCTCCTTGTAACAAAATATTATTGAACTTAATCCCAAAACCTGGGTATCCCAAACAATAGCATTCAAGAATAGTTTGAGTGAGATAACCTAGCCCAACAAAAGGGACTGTAACACTGTTGGGATTATGTCATCCAGTACCTTTTTAAAAACTGGAGGTACATCATGGCAAAGACTGAAATTCTGTGCAGGGAATAGTTTTGGGAGGGGAAGCTGGTTTGGTGTTTAAATGAAAACGTGGCCGCAAGTGTGTAAATTCATTGTGCTGACTAGTGCTTTTTTAGAGAAGAAATAGAACTGCTGAGCAGAGGTGGATTACCTCATCTCTGTCAACAGGGACATCAGCAGGAGCTTTGGCACTGAATTCACTGGGAACAGGACAAACACTTTTGGAAAGGCAATATGAGTCTAGGCTCAAACCACAGATTTACTAGAGATTGGTCTTAGCAAACCAGAGGAGATATGAAACTTTTGCCCTTGCAAGAACTTTTCTCTACTGGTTAATCTATCAGTTACACTAGGGAGTCATCAAAATTAGCAACTCAGACTCATGCTTGTCATTAATAGAGATCTTAAACTGCAGCTGGTATGAGAAGTGGGAGAGAAACAGCAAATTAGAAGTAAAGGTGAACGAAGAACTCCAAGAAATATACATAAACACAGCAAGTCACTAAAAGAAGTTCAAGCAAGAATTCTATATAAGGGAAAACTGAGCTGCTGAAATGAAAGATGAAGGGAAAAAACACTGGTTTATTTTAATCTTGCAAGTTAGTGGCACTGACTTCAGTTTGAGTGATCGCTATTTTAAAAGCTGTGAGGAACACCAATTCAGTTATCAGATGAATACTGAGTTATCAGTTAGAGAAATTTGTAGAATGTTACACTCCTAAAAATAATACATCTTCTGGAAGTTATCTCCTTCATATGAAAAACCAATCACTAGGAGATTTAATAGATTTGACTATGCTGAAGCAAACATGTTGTCTTAAACCACTTGTGAAATGGCTCCTCCAAGGCCAGATGGTAAAGGAGATCACAGACTCATAACTGAAAAAGATCCCTAGACAGCCTAAACTTCTAGAAAGCTACTAAAAATGTGGAAAAGACAGAATGAAATGGACCAGATTGACATTTAGGAAAACTAAACAACAGAATGGAACATTAGTCTGGGTTAGGCTGGTGGAGTAGGAAGCAAAACCAAAAATAATATGGAGAAATATGCATAATGAAACAAGACCAAATTTGAGGGTAACACCAATAGAGGTAAACGAAGAGCAAAGCTGTGTCCTGCCTTTGGACACTTGCTGTAACTGCAGGCTGCAAAACAGTTTTGCAAAAACCTACAGGAGAAGAACTTCTGAAAAATGAAGGGATAAATGCCTGCTCGGCACTGTGAGAAAGACTTTTTTCCCCCATCAGCTCTGAACCATACTGCGATATTTCTGCTCCCTGTTCTTAACAGTTTCCAAACCTTTGGTTATGCTGCAGATGCAATTCCTTTCTCTTCTACTCCAGCCTAGTCTGGAAAAGGCTCTCCTGGCTGAGCTTTTCCTTTGCTGAAAGCAAGTGAGCTCTCCCTCCAGAAGGTCTGCACGACCCAGTGCAAGAGCCAGAACTAGGCAAACAGTTGGCTTCCTTCATTGCAGTGCAGTCACATATTTTAAGAAATATAACAGACTGTAGCACACAGCAGATAGTGAACAAATAGAACATGTGCACTATCCACAAAAATAAGGAAAAGAGGAAGAACCATATTCCCAAAGATTTAATGTATCTTGTAAAAATAATTATTTTTCTGATACACATACAAAATCAGAAATGAGAATGAGAATTATGACTAAAGTCTGACACTGCACTTTAAAACACAGTTGAAGAAACTTCAGCTTGAAGATACCCAAAATAATGCAGATTTGCTTTTATGTGCTATTTCTAATGTATATAGAAGTGCATTTTGAATATAAAGCTGAATTTTGGTTCCAAATGACTAGTCCAAATATCTATTATCACAACTTTATTAGAGAATAAGGTTGCTGAATATTTAATTTCAGATATAAAAATCTCTCTTTGCAAGATAAAACTTACCAGTTAAGATAAAGGCAGACAACATCATAATTTGACTGTTAAGAATGTTAAATATTAGTACGAGAGCATGATTTTTAAAGGTTATCTTAAATTCAGGGCATCCATAGTGCCTTGATCTATGGAAAATAATGGTCAAAAGTTGTTGAAAAATACTTCTAAAACTGTGGATGATCAATGACAGATCTCTATGTGACATGATTATGAGAGCATCACCTTCAGAACCAGAATTGTCAGATGTGAAAAGTTGTTGATAGCAAGTTTAGAATTCTGAACTCAGTAATTGGGTGTTTTGTTCAACTACAAAGCCACTAAGGCAAGCACAGCAGTCTTGAAATTTTTATAAATGACTTACAAAAATCAAAACACACAGCTTTGTACACCAGCATTGCAGCCATGTGACAACTGATATACAAGTAGCTGCAGAAAAAGAGTTGGGTGAAACATTTCCACAGCTGTTTCATTGAGATGATTATTAATCAAAGACATGCCTGTAAAAAGTTAGGAGATACCTTCTTTCCACTTCAGATTTTGAGCTTCCAAGATCCAGAACAAAACAGATGGCTGAAAAACAAGTACACTGGAAAATACCAAGGGAACAGAACAATGCAGGACTAACTTGAAAAGACTGACAGCTTTTGATACATGTGTGTATTGTCAGGGGGTTGATTTCTTTTCCCCCCATGAGGAGGAGAGAATTACTGGCCTTTTAGGAAGTCTGCAGCATCCCTTGCACAATCTAGTTCCAACCAGTTGCTACAGAGTAGTGTTATTGTAAAGGGAGACAGAACTCCCCTTTCTCAGACTGTTTTCCTTTAAGGGTTTGTTCTCCTACTTGTTGTATGAAAGACTCTGAGCTGAAGGCTCTGATCTCTCACTAATAGACTCACATTTACATTGCACTTTGATGAATAGACAAAGCACTACACCACACAATCAGAGGAATAAAAATACTTTTGTGCAGGACAGCATTAATAAAACCAGATTTTCCTGAGGGCAGAATGGAAGGAGACACCTTCTTTCTTGGAATACAAGGAGGTAATAAAAATATTTATATTTTTGTACAAATAAAACATCTAAACACTCAAGGAGCCTTGGTCACTGCTCCTGTTTAAGTAGTTAACCTTTTGATTCGCTGTCTGACTGACCTCTGTTTTTGACCACAAATGAGCAATTTACCTCAGGTTGACATCCTTGGTCAATTTGTAGGCAAAATTTATGTACTTGGATTTATGATTTAAGTAAAACTTTGAGTGTTGTCATAGCTAATAATAAGTAACACTCTAGAGGAGAGATAACAGTCCTGTACCAGGATTTTCACTGAACTGTACCAAAAGTGATCAGAATGAGGTAGGTATGGAATGCACATCCTTCTGTGGTTTACCTGGAGCAATCCACTACTAAATGACACTTCTTGTGGTCACAACTTTCTACAAAAATACCTGTGTTTAAAGAAATTTATCCTAAAGTAAAGGGCAATAAGCATGCTGAAAATGGTTCTTCCTTACTCCTAAGAGTAATGCTGTGTGTATACCAATAAAGCTTGTTTCCTGTACTCTACTTTCTTAATGCATCTACAGTTTGTGACTTTGAATGGGTTTTTAAAAATTTGAAAGCTTATTTTCATGTTTCCATTAAATATTTCTCAGTAAGTGAGCATGGGTTGGCTACATAATAGAGTAATGCTGTTATTTTTCAACTGTTTCCCAATTTTACAAGATTTGCAGTTCCTTTTCTTTCTTTGCTAGGACCTTTTCTCCTGTCTTTCTAATGGTTCTTTCTTGTTTTGTACTTTGGTCTTTCTGCTCCTTCTTCCCCCTTTCCTTTTCAATCTGTTTGTTTGTTTTTGTTTGGGGTTTTGTTTGTTTGGGCTTTTTTAGTATTGATAATGAGGGTAATATTTAATGAGGACTTAAAAGAGAGAAAAGCATCCCAGTGATTTGACTTGAACTTATCTAAAGTCTATTCATTTGCTCAAAAGCATTACTGGACAGAGAGCCTTTAGCAGTAAATCCTGGTCTTCTGAATAGTTCCCTTCATTCATTCAGTGTTACTTTTTTGTAAGACTCCTAATTTTGAAATATTTAATCGCATTTCAATTTTCCTAGGCAAGTAACTCAAGTGTTTTAAGGAATGATAACCAAATTGTACATCTGAAATTATCACTAGAGCTCCTTGATTCAATTAAATGACTCAAAAAAAAAAAAATCATACATATGAGTACTTTCTTAAAGTAATTAAGCTGTAATTTCTTTCATATATTGTCAGAGAGCCCTGAAATACAAATATACAAATCTTTTCTTTCTCTCTTTAAGCTTCAAAACATTTTTAATATGTGACATAGAAGTGTACATTAACAAATGGAACACGAGCAGCTCAAATCACCTGGTGCTGTGCATGGTGCGGGTCTCTTATGAAACCTCATTACTCAGGGAGTCCACCAGTGCTTCACCACATCCCTACTCCCAACAGCCTATTACGAGTTTAACTACCTGTTCTATATACTAGCACAAGACAGAAAATATTCTTAGTATCCTTGATAACTGACCCCTGGAAAAAGCATGGCCCCTCTAAGAGCTTTATTTCAGAGCTTTCCAATTGTTGTTTCCCAGCTTCCATTATTTCATTGCCAGTATTGTCATCATCATTGCGAGATACAGACCTTTTTGAAATAATCTGAATGACCTCTGTCTCCAATTCTTCTTCAGAACATGATGTATTCATTTCAATTTTTAACATCTTTTCAGTTTTTAGCAAAGTATTCATTTAAAATGTGTGCACTGTCTGGAAGTAAATTACAGGGGAAAAAGGGCATTTCGAGATGACTGAAAATGTAACTTTCTTTTTTCTATTTTCCAGCTAGTCTTGCTGAAAAGGTGTTTAGATCTTATTTTATAGGCAAACATTATTTTTTTTTCTATTTCAGTGCAGTTCTTTCTGTGTCCATCATGCTGCACTCGGAGAGCTTGATGAAATTCAGAGCTGCACTTAAACCCATGAGATCTGGGTGTATAGCCAACAGAATTACCCATATATTTAATTCTATTTTTACTAATTGTTGTGTAGTAGGTGCACATTGCACTGTAGCATTCTTCTAATGTGGCTGCAATTAACAAAGCAGGTTTTCATTGTGAAGTGCACGAGCAGAACTCCTAAACCAGAAAATGGGCTCCACACACACTGGTGGGTATTCAGCACAAGAGACCAGGCAAGGCTTCAAACTACTTGTGAGGACCTGTAGAATGAAATGATGATAAGGACTTGATATCTGTGTAATGTGTATTTTAGTAATTTTTATTCTGGAATAGGTAACCTGATCTAAAGTAATGCTGTCTATGGAGCCTGGCACAAGCACTGTGTTTGGCTGGAATTCCAAAGCAGGCTGTGTTCCCTACCAATTTCCTAAGCTTTCTCTGCTATACCATTGCTTTTCCTCATGCAAACAACAGCTCCCCTTCTGAACATGTATGTCATGCAGCTGCTACTCCAGGGACTTCGCCTTTGCAAGTAAAACTCCCAAGTAATGCTGGATACATCTTTGCACTTTTTCAGTGTAGTTGAACAGAATAATAGCATCAGGATAGCTTTGGCACAGGACAAAACTAGAACAAAATCAGCGTAGCAGACAGGACTAAAAGGAGATATTTAATTTGCCTATAGATGTTGTAAAGCACTATTTCTGCTGCAGTGAGGTGACAAAGCAAGCGGTACTCCCAAGGCACCATTCCATGACACATTTGGAAAGCTTATGCTGAAATATCCTATGCCATCAAAGCTAGAATATTTTCACTTTCATAAATCTGTTCACAAAAGGTAACGCCAATAAGACTTGCTTGACTTGCAGCAATCCAGGATGACACATCGTGCCCCGGATCAGGCAAGAATTTCAACATCTCCCAGAGCTCAAGTCAGTATCTAAGTCTCCAGGTTATAATCACACACACATACATCTATTCCTTTGTTCTTCATGGGGAAATACTGTCATCTGCAGCAGGCTCTAGAGAGAAGTCAGTTTCAGCGAGTAGAGACTGACATCTCAGGAATACCCTAATTATAACAAGGTTTTGCATGTTATACTTAAGAGACATTTTTGTATAATCATTTACTAGTTAAGACAATAAGGAATATAATTAATAGTTAAATGGCAAGATTCCTGCAATTTGTAATTCCCTAATTGCTATTTTGGATTTCTAACTGAACATCAAAATGTCATAATCTAGTGGCACCAAACACAGAACACTTAAAATGTCAGTGAGCAAAGAAAATTACTTTAGAGAATGGGGTTCAAAAAGTACAGATCTGTGATTCAAAACATACAGTTTCTGGTGGTATGAATTATATTATGCAGAAACAACTCTTTTCAGAGCTGTGTACCCAAGATTAGAGAGTGCAAACCGCCTTTTTCAGAATCACAGCTCTTCACTTCCCCTGCTGAGATGTCAGATAGACTTGGGCTAAATTTGATGAGAAGTGTTCCAGGTCCCGTCTGTCAGGTTCTCCCGTGCTTAATGAACAGCACTCTCTTTGATGAAAATACTGTGTAAACAATGAAACAGCACATCGAGGAGGTGTAAATGAACTTGCTTCTGCAGGATTTTCAGTCAGAGCAGGGTTTAGGACTTCTAGGCAGGCCTGCAAAACCCTGCTGTGTCCCTGGAACATAATTGGCTCCTGAGAGCAACAGCATATATTAAGCACAGTAAAGCAGTTTAGGAAAGTCTTTCAATAAGCTTTCTATAAACGCAACTCATTCATTTTAATATGAAGCCTGTGGTTCCAGTGGGTGGGCTGGAAGAAAGAGTAGTCTAACCCCTTATTCATTTTATTTCCTGTGTAAGTATCACCATCTCTCTGTAGGTACAGTACTGAAGTGGCTTGGACCAAAAAAAACAAAAACAAAAAAATCCCAAAAAACCAACACCCACAAAGATAATCAAATATTCTTTTGTGTATGGATGTATAGTCATCTTCTAAATCACCATTCCCAAATATCACCACTCTGAAGGATATGTGCAGCACAAATGTTTCCAAACATCAAAGAAGGGAACCCCACAGCTATTTGAAAGATTATAGTTTCAAGAATGATGACAGGTTGACTAGCTAGCAGTGTGCATGGGATCATCCTTCCGGGCTTCAGTGACTTAGTGGATCTAATCAGTTATGAATGTGAAGTTATTTTTTAGCTTTGGGTCAGTCCCAGCTAAGGTTACAAACAACACAAAAAATAACAGCAATTTGTGATGCAGACAGTCAGTGTTCAGTTACGTTCCCCCCAAACTTCCCCCAACGTTCATGCATGCACTGTACCAGCGAGCCTTCCCAGATGCTCCTACCTTTATCAAGCGGTCCAACTTACACTGTTTGGTGTGCTGAAGTAAGCTTTAATTGACACGACTACAGAACAAGCACTTTTTTTGTTGCTGTAGCTATTTATATTAGTCTAGGGAAGAGATCACTGAATTTACTGTGCGATTTTAATGCTGAAGAGGTTCACCACACATGTTGGAGAATTGTCCTCTAAATTATTGAGGAATAGGTCAATGTAGTGCCCAGATAAACTGTTTTAAAAACAGTATTTGAGTAGAAGCTACAGGGAAAAAAAAAGAAAAAAAAAGTTTGCTATTGGGGAAAAGAAAATATTTGCTTTGGGAGAAAGGAAAAAAATAAGAAAAAAGGGGGGGAAAAAAGTAAATGCCACAGATCTACTTCTAGCTAATGTGCTTAGTTAACTTGGAAAAATGTTAACATTAGAGCCACAAATAAATAACAAAAATATTAAGTTCTGGAATGACAGATGAGTCAATCAAAATTAACTGAAAACAAAATTTTCTTAGAAAATAAATACATCACATCCAGAGAGCATGCTATCCCTTCAAAGATTACAGATGTTTATGGCAAGACAATTAGCCCAGCTGTTTTTCTATTCAGATCACTGCCCTTTCCATGACTATACACATACATTGCAAGTGGTCAGAGAGGAATCCCAGGCACTTGCTCTGCAGCTATTTCTGCATTGTTTCAGTCATCCATAAGAAGGAAATTCGGTCTCATCATAGTCCTTTTCTGTTTGAAAGGATCGTCTTTCACTGTGGGGAAAAATCTCTCTTGTTGAATAAGAGCATCCATCATAGTTTAAACAGAATTTCAAGAATGACAGGTACCTTATTTAGATAAGGTGACACATTACTGCTTCCTCTTTCCTCTTTTTTCTTATACAGTAAGATCTATATGGAGAGTAAATTACTCTATCACACCAAGTAAGTATCAAAGTCAAGCTCCATTTTCTGAGTTTCCTATTCCACATCCCCTTGAATTCCTCATCTAGCTGTTTGAAGGACATCTGAAGTGGATTTCTGGTTCTACTGCTCTTAGTATCAAACATTTCTGTTGGCTATGCTGAGTGATAAAACTTACTGAAATCCTTTTTCCTAGGAGAAGGTTACAGGCAGGAACTGTATTGCTACTGAATTGCTGTTACTGGCTGTTAAGAATAGGGACTTCAAAAAAAATGAAGCAGCTATAAATATCACCAATTTAAAATACTTTTTACATGCCTTCCAGATTGCTTTAAATTGTTTTCTTTAAAAATGGAAAAGATTAATGCACTGAATGGAAATTAAGACATTTAGATTTCTTTGAAGCCCTTATTGCCATGACCAGTGCACTGCAAGGCAAGGGGCATGTGTGCCTCAGCCACGGGATTCAGCCCCAAAGTAGGGCAATGCAGCACTGGCCAAAGGACTCATTGTCCTCAAATCTGACACCTATTTGCCATTTCTCTATTTTAACAGGTTTTTTTCTCTATTTTCTCTGTTTTGCAGGTGAACCCCTAAACATGACATAGACAGGCAATGCTGGAAATCACACAAGGAGATACTTTCACTGATTCCAGGAACACAAACTGTAAAATTAGGCCAGTTACATGGCATACATCCTTATGTATGGGAAAGGTGAGAATTAAATGGATCCTGGGGAAAAGATCTTACTTGACAGGCTTCACAGAGACTGTTGGAAATCCCCTGTGCAACTTGACTCCCTGTTTGCTACAAAGGGTACAGTGTGAGACTCCTTATGCTTGAAATACAAACAGGGAAAGTATAGTGAAACTCACTTTACTACGAAAAGTACTAAAAGCAGGCTCAGCAATATATGCATTCATCAAAATTGAAACAGTTACCCTCCTTGCCCCACTACTAAAAGCAAAGTTATTACACTGTGCAGAGGATGGACGGAAACAAAAATACATCTGTTCCATAAAGCTTTGATGAAAGACTCACTCAGGGTCCCTGGAGGTGATTTATAGAAGATGACTAGGGATGGGGAGAAGACTGAGAATTAAACACTACTTCAAACAAGCATTTAGCTGCAGACTGAGCACACCCTAAGTAAGGGCCATGCCAGCTTAGGGGAGTAACACACTGATGTAAAGTCCCTGAGTCCCTATTAATAGTGTCCACTGCACCTTCTCAACTGGCTTATCTTCAGCAAACCTACATTAAAGTCTTAAGAGCTATGAAAAATACTTCTCAATGGTCCTCTGGTGCTTTCCACAAAAATCCTTCACACATCCTTTAGGAGCAATTCCTTTCATCTGAGTACAATTTATTCACAGGACAAAAATCAATTTTTATCAATACTCTGTGAATGGGCACATGGACTGGAAAGGAAATAATACAGATACATGAAAGATCCAGGTAACCAGAAGGAGGAGAAATATTCAGATGAAAAATAAAGGCTTTGCATCTCATTGACAGTGCCTAAAGTAGAGAGACAGGCAGTTCGGTCACACTGAATGCACATGCCATTATGGATAAGGAGCAGGGTAAAAACTATATGGATCCAAAAAGCTGGATTGACAGAGACCACAAGTCAGCAAGTTTCAGAGAAGGAAAGATGAGGTTCCTGAGTCACAATTTCAGCTGTGGAATGAATCATGACCTTCAATACAGAATCTAATGGATAGAGTGAGCTTGCAAGGCCTTGGGGAAGAAGCAGGCATAGGCATCTGTTTTGTGGGTTTTCTGGGTGCCCAAATGGTTGTGATCATCCTGCATCCATGTAACCTGCAAGGATGGACAATATAAACATGAATATCTAAGGGCTGGGAATGAGGATACATTTGATGCAATACTTAAACAGAAGGACAAGAAACCAGGTATGAGTCCTTTCTATCTGTTGCAAGTATCTGCACACATTTTTCCCTTCTCATATGTGCACCTCAGGCTTTACTGGAATGGGTCCTAAAACAGCCAGTATCCCTCTTGACACGATCTAGTTTCTGCTCTCTGAACCTAGGAAATGAAAAATGTACGGCATGTCAGGAGCTCCCTGAGCCTTTGGCCACAGCAGGATGTGCTGTGCAGGTGAGGAGGGCACTTACAGACTGGGGAGGACTGAGGGACTTGGAAACATTCAGCAGAAAGGAGAACCAAAAGTATTAAATTTGACAGAAGAGATAAGAAGGATATCAGTGGATTTAGAAGCACAGATTTTTCTCAAAAAGACTTTAGCATGTCAGTTATAGCTGACAATTAACACCCCTACTCAGCCAACCTACAGGGATTTCACAAGCTGCCCCCACCTGTGGCAGGATAAAAGGAAAAGACAAATAAAGGAATAGGCAGTGAACTATTTTTGCACCTTATTGCTGCTGGACTTTTCTTGCACAGTCTAGCATCAATCCTAACAGAGAAATAGAGCTTGCTAGAAGAATCCTAATTTCAATGAATAATTAAAATTATTTAAAAAAAAATTCATGTTATCCTCCATGTTCTGTAATGGGGAAGGTGTGAGGGCTGTCTTCAGGACAACCCTAAAATGAACTCTACGTTTTTCTGTAAATGACCTTTATAAATCAAAGTCAAGAGCCAAGAGGTAATAAACAGTTAAGGATCCTGGTTTACAGGACATCTTCTACGTTGCATTCTATGAAAGTACTCACCATTAAAATGTTTTAGCCGAGATTTTCAAAGCAGTGTGGACAAATTCTCTGCACATCTCACATTAATTAACAGCAAGTGTGTGGGTAATTCCCTGTAGTACTTTGATAATGTCAGCTTTTTTTTTTTTTTTTTTTTTTCCCCATACCCATTTAGCTTATCCACATGGAATAGGATGGAGGAAATGTGTACAGTGGTTCTAAACTGCACCTCAATAAAAAATGCCTTTTTGTTCTGACCTTATGAGCCTCTGATCTGTTCCAACAGAGGGATTCTGATCAGCTATTTTGGGCAGATCCAGAAACAGGAAATAAATGTGCCCCATCGTCATGGTGATCTGAGCCTAGTCAAGTACCTGATCTTAATAATATTTTTCTGTTTAGAGGGCTTGAGGGAAGATGGGGGGAATAAACCTTTCTGTTTACTCTTAGCTTCGGAAAAATCCACTGGGAGGGACTGCACAATTAACATATTAATGAAGGCTGGCCTCAGATGTGATGCCTGAAAGCAATTATGGGCAAATTAAGAATATAAATGCAAGAGAAAAAATTCATGCCTGTTTGGGACAGGAGGAACATAAGCTACTCAGCACTGAAACAAGAATATACTTTTTTCCTTGTCCACGGGGAAAGAATCCTAACATACTCTGCTTGGAAAAGGCAGCATTTCTTATATTTGCCATATCGACTGCAGAAAACCAAAACCACTGTGATACCTCTGTTGGTCTGTAAAACCTTTTGCTGAGCTGGACAGGGGAGTTTAGACAGTTAAAACCTGAAACTGTGGAAAACCTAAATTAGATTAAATCGGTAATTTTCACCACATTGATCTCTGTACATTAACATGACTGAGTTGAATCTTCAGTTCATCATTCTTCTGTGGGGTTTTTTTAGGGATTTTTTTTGTTTTGTTTTGGGGTGGGTTTTTTTGGAGGAGCAGCAGTGGTTGTTTGGTGAATACCTGTCACAATCAATAATAAGTATTTGTATTAAATCTTCAGTGCTTTAACAGTGATGAAAATCCAACTGGCTTTAGAGAATATCAAATTGAAGAAGGTGTAAATACCTCCAGCACAAGAAACTCCAGTTTTCTTTTCCTTATTAACATCAAGTGAAGGTTCAAAAATAGCTAGCCGGAAAGCAGGATTTCCATTCATGGCTGATTTTGTTCTACTCTTCTAAGTTACAGTCCAAATCAGACCAAAACCTAACATGTGCTATATTCCCCAGGCCCTGCAACCACTTAGTGATATTGATGTTCCTGTCAAGTTTCATGACCAGAGCAAAGATAACAATTTCACTGAGGAGCACCAGGAATTGCTGGCTCTCAGGTCCAGCAGCAGAAGACTGACCAAAGTCTGAAGCTCTGTCAGCTCCCTGCATCTGTGTGCCTTAGGACAAACCATCAGGAATCCAGGCACTCTTCACCTGGCACCTTATTCAAGGCTTGGCAAGCACTCGCCCCAGGGACATTATGAATGAAACATTTGGGGCTCAACAAAATGGCATTTTTATACAAAAGTATTCAGCCAGCTCTGTTATCAAAAGCCTTTACAACTAAAGACAAAGCCAAATACCAAAAAAACCTGGAGGCAGGGAAAGCACATTTTTGAATGCTTAGATTTCTCTCCAAAACATTTCAACACAAATGAATGAAACCTATCGAACAGTGCCACAGGAGGCACACTTTTAGAAAGCAAAAGAAGTTCAGAGTTGTTTCCCCACCCTAGAAAAACAAAGGAAGTTAGAATGAAATGAACTGGCTTAACCGTTAACCAAATCACTAATATTTGCCCCACTAGGTGTAGAAGATTTGTCTAATCTTACTGCTTTTTGTTGAATAAGACAAGTAGAAAGTCTACAGGAGTCTCCTTTCTTGATATCAGCTCTTGGAAAACTCATCCAAAAGACAAACCTCTAAATTAATGTATTTTAGATTCCTTTATTTTAAAATCCTATAAACTAATTTGACTTAAAGGCCAGGTAAATCTGTTATTTATTGTTGCTTAACATATTTTGCCAAACCTGAAGACACAAGCCCAGTAATTCCTTTGCTGAGCTTTGACGACCTTGGCCCTATTCCTCAAATGGTCCTTTGGAAACTCATCAGATGCTTGGCCATCTATGGAATGCATTCCCAGCAGGATGTTTCTGGTTGAGCCCCAAACCTGTTTGTTGACAACTCCCCACCTTGACTCCAACATCTTTGTCTGTGTCTTATTACAGCTGACAACAGACAACACTCTTAGCATGACTTTTTGCCAGGGGAAGCTTAATGTTTTCTTTGCCAGAGCGTCCCTGCCTATGATTTTCTACTCAGACCAAAAACCTTGTTTTCCAATACACCTGTTATTGACACTAGTAAGTCAAATGTATTCTTTTCTATGCACAGTCACTGAGATATCTTTTTTTAACTTACTGCATCTTATTTTTGCCAGCAGGGATTTCAGCATTCCTCTTCCTACTGCCATACAGCCTGTGAATCAGAATTGCCAACAGGGTCTCTGCTCCCTACTGGTTTGCTCAAAGATCTCAACAACCAGGAAAACCCCTCAATGATGAAGTTGTTTTCTGTGTGACTGCAATACAACCTGCTACTGGATGGCTGCTGGGGTGGCTGACAGCGCAACGTCAAGAAGCCAAAGCATATATCTAACTTGAGACTCGAGCTGTAGACAGCTCAGTAAAAAATCTTACTACCTCTGGCAGATTTCATAACTATTTGATTCATTTGTTCAGATTTAATGGCAAATGCTGCATGTACCACTTTCATATACAGAAGGGCAGGCTGGGCAATAGGGAGGACGGCTCCCTGTTTACCTCAGAGCTCCAGGTCAGGCAGTGTCTTCTTGAGGGAAGAGAGATGTGTCTCCTGAGAGCAGCATGTGAACACAGTGGGAAAACACAGGCAGAGATGAGCCAAGGGACTTGCAAAACGGGATTGCACAGAGGGAAGACAAAAACATGCCAAAACATTCCTGAGAAGCAATGGGGAAACACTTTCTTAGCATCCAGGAAACTGTAACCATCCCTACAGGGGCTCAGCTGCATGTGATACAACCCACAACTTGCAGAACTTCAGCTCAAACTTCCCAGGAGCCAGCTGTTAGAAAGTGTGTAGACAAAACGCATGAAATATCAGGAAATGTTAAAACTTGAGATAGAGATTAAATTGCTGAGACAGGGATAGATCACAGTGCAAGACAGGAAAACATTGATGTGAAAAAATATAAAGTTCTACAGGAAAAAAAGACAGTTAAAAGATGGTAATTTATTGATCCTGAAGATCAGAACCTTGCAGGAAGGCATGGAGTGTTACCATTTCTACCCTGACAACTGAATGGCAACAAAGGTGGCAAGCAAATTAATACCCTTATTTTAACTACCTGTTGGCTATATTAGCTAACAGATATTTCTTTTGTGTTTTTAACTACTACGTTGCTTACTTTTGCTCATGGTAAAAATTGACCAAAGTGATTCACATTCTTAGGCAGTTGTTTGGCTAGAAAGCAGAGCTAGAGGACAGAATCTGACTGACTTGACACAATGAGGAAAGAGCATGTTCACTGTCAAGATTTATTTAATCTGCAGAGTGAAATATCTGGATTTATCTATGTAATTATCTTGTTCAGTTTTTATATTTTTTTGGTCTACCAAAAGTTCATTTTATTAATTGGAGGCATCTAACATCTTTTAGTTTGCTCCCTGCAAGAAGAGGGAGGTGGGATCATTTTGCCTCAGGGCTCTGGCAATAGGAAGTTTCTGTGGCACAGCTGGAAAGCTTTTACCTTTTTTTCTTTTTTTCCTTGCAGATGGATATAAGGACTTAATACCTCTCACAGATAGTGAGATTAGTTTTGTGATCATCCCCAAATTAAAGAAAAATATGGTGCCAGCATCTGCAAGGATGGAATCTGAGTGGCTCAAATAATGTTCATGTCCACTGTCATCATGTGAAATTCTGTGCATTAGGAGAGTAGGATTAGAGCTGTCTAAGTTTTCCACACTGAAAAATGCTCCTACATGTCAAATACATCACTGGAGTTGTGACAGAAAACCAAGAATACATTTGAAATAGCAGATAAATATATATTTATATAAATCAAGCAGAAAAAATGATAATAACCTTAGCAAGCAGGAATATTGTATGTTTGTAAACAAATCATTGTGTACTGAGACTTTGGAGCTGTGAAAAAAGTGTTTTGCATCAAAATTTTCTGCAGTTGCAAATCACAACAGTACATTATGAGTTACTCGGATCAGCCAACAAGGTTTCTATTATCTTTTTTTGCATCTGGTGAAAATGAACAATTGCCTGATTTGTTAACAATTTAGGAACAGTAGGTAAGTAATTATGTCTCAGCAGCCTATTGATTCACCCTTTGGGGACATACGGAGGAGACTTTAGGCCTGGCATCTGTCAGGATGAGCTTTCAGCAGAATCAGTAGCGGGCGGCGCTTGAATCTCTTTTTCAGAAAAACCCCAGGCCATGTGACAGAACACATCCCTCACCGCTCCCTTTCTGTCCTCTCCCTTGTGTCAGCAGCGTGTTCACACAGTAACACAGCTCGGGGAAGGCGTGCTATGCAACTGCCTTGGTTATTGTGGAACACCCCTCAGTTGTGACTGTCTCTGCATGGACAGTATGTGAACTGGGGTATTAGTCTGCTACCTTAGGCACCCTGGTTTGGTACATAACGCCGACTTGCTAAAATCCCTTCCTCAAACCCATCTCATCTCATCCTTTTTCTTTCCTCTGCTGTGGCACAATCTGACAGGGAACAGCCCAACAGTGAGATTTTGTACAGGAATTTATGCCTTACCTCTTGCACAGACAGTGCTTGTTTGCGAAAAAGACTGAAGAAAAGTTATGAAAAAATAAAGTTTGAAAAACAAAATGCCCAAACTTTTCCTAGCATATACCTGTATGTCACGGGAGTGCAATTCCACTGATGTAGTTCCCAGGAGCAGTTACTTTTGGCAATTAAGGTTTAGAGATAAACTCATTGGTGGTTGTAACAACATTTATCAAAATATATCTATTTATAAAAAATTATAATACAGTGTAAATCTCTCTTCTGAAATAAGTTATTAAGCATTTAAAGTACTTCTATACAGAAATCCCTGGTGGCAAAAGACAACGTTATGGTTAGTCTTGCTCCTATCAAGCCTTAAACAACCTTGTGTTTGGGAAATCATGCATGGATCTGAAGCACTGCCAATCATAACAGTTGTTATAACAGATGGGACATCCAAGGGATTTTCCTAGAAAGAGCTCTGGGACTGTCAGATAAAGAACCTTTGAACTCAGAGTGTCTTGTAGGTCTCAGTGCCTGAATGTCCCCTACCTTCCCAAAGAAGGGGCCATTTATTGCAGTACACAAATACAAACTTACACCAACTAGCAAATTTTTGTAGCATTAAATATTACTATAAAGAATATTAATAATTTATATTATTATAAATAATAATTTATATTATTATAAAGAATCACATCTTTACTGATGTGAGCATTTTCTTCCATTTTCTCCCAGCACAAATCTTTGAGAGTAAAAAATTATGTCAGAAGTGTTTGCATTAAAATAAAATATATTTAAGAGTGATACAGACACAATAGTGGAACATACAAAAATCCAGATGATTTTAATGCAACCTTCATCCAAAATTATTATTATATAAGACTACACTTATGGTATTCCAGTAAACTTGAGCATTCTGTGTCTTCATTGAAATGTTGATCACTCACCTTAAAAGAAAATGTGTACAAATTATATAGCTCCTTAAGTTCTCAGCTCAAAGCAGGAAATTCACACAATTTAAAGTATCTTTTTCATCTTCAAGTCTTGTAGTCAAATTACTGAATTCATTTATATGTGGTCTGGGTTAAAGTTATTTCATATTTGTATATGTTGTTTTCAGCTGATAGTGGTACTTTCAATAGAAAAGTACAAAGAAAACATGAAAGGTTGTTGATGAAAAAGGTGACTGTGTGAATTATGGCCTTCATGAGAAAGCTGAAGAGATCTGGTGCTGTCTCTAGCTTCTTGGTACAAGTAAGAGACAGCAGAAGATTGTGAGAATGTATGTTCCCAACTGTCTATCATCTGGCTTTACTTGCAGCAGTGAATAAAACAAGTCATCTTTGTGCCTTGGGGTATCACTTGTCATGAGCTGTTATCTAAAGAAGCAGTCCCAGCTTCAGGAGCACCTTAATACAGAGTAAAAGTCTTGAAAAAAAATAAATAAAAAGTAAATTGAGAGAAACTACTTTGGTGATCAAACTGAAACAAAAAACAAAAGAAAAAACCTCTTGTTCACGTTATTAAAAATCTATTTAAAAAAACTGTAATGCAAGTTTGATAATGCTAAAATTGCCAAAGCTCACAAATTTGAAGAATTGTCCAAAAGGACATCATATTGTCAGTTTTTGAGAAACAGTTGGTGTTCCTTACATCATTTATCATACTGTTCCTCTAGTCATTCATGATGGAGATATTAAAAGGTAGTTTCTCAAATGAAGCCACATGGGACATATGTAAGACAGTAACTACTCGTGATAATGATATACAAATACTGACATCACTCATTTTCTGCTGTAGTGTTCCAGCTGTAGGCTTTCTGATTTTCAAAGACGTATCAAGATGTACAAAAATGCAGGGGAAAAGCAAACTTCATTTGCTTCTTGAAATAGTTGATGAATGGCAAAGGTGATTGGGTTCTCCTGGGAGAAAGCATGAGCAACACTTGGGAAATGCAGAGACCTCAATGGGCAGTGCCAGGTTTGCTTCTTCTCTACAGCATCCTTCAGAAACTGTAAGTTGCCCCAAATTGCCCATCAATCTAAAAGTCATTCTAGATCAGGGTGAAAAGGTGGAAAATGTAATTAAACCACAAGTGACAGGCTCATTTTTGTTTCCAGTTTCCTTCAGTGAATTGGGAAGTGATCACAATCTTCTCCAAGCACAAGTAAGATTTCATGTGGAAAGGTGTTGACTTGTCTCTAGACAGTTCTGCTTTATCTTTTTCCAAGGTAAAGCTTTTCATGGTGATTTTGGTTTTCAAAGTACAGATTGTTTTGAGAATGACTTGTGGCCATTAAAACTAGCCTGTTAACTTGCTTGCACATCTCAATGAACTGTGCATGCATAAGAAAAACAAACTGAAAGCTACACCTTTTAATATTTGTGACAAAACAAGGACAGTTAAAGACAGTGTAATTTACAAAACACTAAGAAAATAAGGAATATATGCAAAATACTAAAACCCCCTTTAAAAAAAAATTGAAAGTTCATTCCTACATAACTACTGATAGTGATGTATCAGATATGTACATATACATATTTGGACACTGAATTTAATGAATGCTGTACTGACAGTGAAAAATCAGAGCTGGATCAGGAGTCTAATTTTCACAGAAGACATTTCTCCACCTGGCTTCACAACAAAGGGAAAAAAGCTTTTGATAGAACTGTCAGGTGATGATGAACTTCAGTTCAAATCCAACAAAGCGTAGCTTAGCAACTTTTTGTGGTGAAGGAACGAATTTAGTCTGGTGTCTGACTGAACCCTTAAGCTTCACATTTCTCTGCAAGACTAGCTTTCTTTGCCTTATTCACCACTGAAATAAGTAAACCAGACATTTAACTGAAGCTTACCAATGCCTCAAATGACAAAAAGCAACTCTGGAGCAAGCACACGCTTCCTGCCAGTACCAGGCTTTGATTTCCCGGGGTGCTACTTGAAATCATAGCTTTTCTCTTCATTTGAATTTTGTCAAGAGTGAGCAAGGTGAACTTTGATGTCTGCTCACCAATACTGCACTGGAGAACGGGCAGGAAGCTCAAAACAAATTAAATAACTTGAAAAGGCAAACCATTGTTGTAGCTCAGCAGCATAGTGCAAGAGAGCAAGTAATTTATAGCATTTTGATTGTTTCTTATAATTTAAGCAACATGAGAAACATTAATAATAATGCTTGCTTCACTGAGTTTCCCTTTGATATATTGTCTTGTACCTGCAATGTTTAATAAGGATGTTATAAATTGCACAGTTTAGGCTTTCTCTGGCATTTATTTCAGTAGAGAGCACAGAAGCATAAGTCTGCTAAAGGCATAAAAGTGAGACAAAATAAGAGACTAGTTTCAAGGATACAGAACAAAGCAAGAAAATTTGAGAACTGCTCCTTCAGAAGATATTCCTTATCCTTTATGACTCACTTCAGCTCTGTCATTGCACATTTAATACTAGAAGGGGAAAGGCAAAACACCTAATTCTACCTCTTGTTTTGAACTGTGTCTGGCTAAAAGAGGTGGATTCTAATTACACAAAGGGTGTCAAAATAGCAAGACAAGTTTCTGTAATCAGAAGTATGCAATTATACCTGTAAAGAGGAAACCTCATGCGAAACCCCCCTGCAAGAACTGCCTTAGTGAAGGACACAAGCAGGTCTTTATGCTCGAGGGCAGGAGCCAGTTGCACAACTGGCCCTTGGCAAGCACAGCTCCCCATCCCACCACTTTGCCGGTCAATAGGAACCACCTTCCCAGAGCAAGATCTCTAACCACAAGCCACAGAACCCAGTTCAGAGAGTGATCCTTGTTTGAAGAGACAATTGGGGTACATGTTACAGTATCTATCTTGAGGAAGCATTTTAAAACATTTATGGAATAACCCTGTATACAACTACACAGCTGACAGCTGCAGCAAGGGATGTTGAGGAGGGAAGCAAAACGATCTCTCTCACTGCTTTTGCCAGGCAGAGGGTGTGGTAAGTCTTCTTCTTCTTCTTCAGGTTTTTAAAGCAATTTCAGCTCTGAAGACAGACACTAGGAATGAACAAATTGGAACTTGGATTTTCTTTTAGGTTTGTTGTTGGTTTTTGGCCAGACGCTGTTTTAGAACTAGGAAATGGTGAATGGGCAAAAATAGGACAAAGAAAACAGAAGGGTATTAATTGTTTTTGCTGGAAAAATGTCTGTCAGCTGTTGTAGAGGTAAAGAAGCTCTTTAAAAGTAGGTCTGCCAAAGCAGAAGTAGAGTTCATCCCAGAACAGTGTAAGGACAATTTCTCTTGGGGGGGAAAAGCAAGAAAAGAAAGACAGGAAAGACCTAATTAAAAGTTAAGGTCTTGCAGTAAATAAATGATTAAATTTGCTTCAAAAGTTCGTAGAAACATTATTCCTTGAGAAGAATACTAAGCCACAGTCTAGGAAAAGTCCCTGGTAACATTGGTGGGAGATTATTTTTTACTAGAAAGTAGCACTGAAATCCTACTGGTTTATAAACAAACATCAAAGCACAGATATGCCTGTGTAATCAGTTACATTAGAGTTCCCATGACTTTTAAGTGACACATATGTTAGTTTGGATAAAAAAAGAAAATCCAATAAAAATAAGTTCATTATTTCCATTTTGGAGATATCTTCTCTCTCTAGAGTAAGAAAATTTCAACTCTCTCATTTCAGAAGTAATTTTACATATCAACCACAGTATTGAATCAGTACTCTATTAAAGTACATGAATAAAGGTACCAGAGGGAAAAAAAATTAAGCCAGCACTTAAATGCCTTCTTGAATTCTGTTTCCTATTACAATTTCCTTAGTCCACTAAGCTGACTTAAAAGCTCTGGACAAGCATTCATTCTGCAGGGTGCCCAACTAAATTGAATAGAAAACCTGAGTATATTGATGTTCCACTTTTGAGAAAACTGAAGAATGAAAGGAGAAAAGTTGGAGTGGTAGGCTACAAAAATGCAATTGCCAGAACATTTCAGAGAAAAAAACACCAGATGACAATATAAGTTAACATGTAGGCATCTTAAGAAAACAGTTACAATTAGGTAAGAAAGAAAGAGCAGAACAACCAAATTTTTGTTTTATTCTATGGGGTTTTTGAATGTTTATAATTATATGAAAAATATAGTTGATATTTAATGAGTTGCAACCAGTTGCATTATTTTAATTAGTTTATGGTGATAAGGGTGAATCCAAAGCAGACAACTGTGAAGATTTGTTATTTTAATTAGCTAAGTAAGCAGACAGGAAAATCAAGAACAGTTCTGATCCACCACAGCAGACACTATTCAGCAGGGCCATGAGGGAAAAGAACCTCAACACCAACACATCATGACTTCTCTACTAAAAAAGGGACTTGCTGGCTGTTTTAGACAGGAAAAACACTCCAAATAAATAGCATCCACTTCACAAGAGCAAAGCATTTCTGAGAGGCCAAAACAATACACATGACAAAGAACTGCAAAGACCAGACCTACTGAGTTTTTACAGCACAGTAAATACTTGAACATGTTTGCAATGTGCCCTGTGTACAGATTTATAGTCCAAAATATAGAGTATTTTTATTGATTACAGCATTACCTGTTTTGTTTTGGGGCTTCAGTAAAAAAAGTTAAGGGCTTATGATAAGTAAATTGGTTTAAGGGTTAAAGTAACCAACTCCTACTTAAAAGCTGCTGGGTATTTCCACACCAGTCGTATGGACAGACCAATTAATGAAAACAGCTTTATGCCAGAATTCAAAATGTTGTGAAGCAAAAATACAGTTATTGGTGTCACTGAAAACTAAATTAGACATGAAAAAAGTATTTCCTTTACAATGTCCCTCACCTTATCTCTGTTTTTGACTGTATTTGCTGGGAGAAAGGCAACTGGATTTATCTTATTCTAAGCAGTAATCTCAAATTTTGCTTCCTATCAGCAGCTGCACCACTAGTAACAGTCTCAGTGAGTCCATGACCGGCAGAGTGCCTTTCAGGTAGACAAAAGTCTGACCTCTCACCCTTAGCCTAATTTGCCTGTGTTTGAAAATAACCAGTTATATCTGACTCTGTTCATGTTCTCCACGCACATTTGCAATCCTACTTAAAGATAAGTTATTACTATACACAAATTACAACACATAGACTTATGAGTTAATAATTTACTTGTCTAGCTGGGGAATTTTCCTTTTAGTGCATTATAGATGAACCACAGACAAATTCAGTACTTTCTTGAATTAAAATCATCTAGCCAATCTAGTTCTGAATATATCAAGCAGTGCTGTTCTCTGTGGGGACAATTTAGAATGAAGTGTGCTTCGGTATAAGGAAGAATGCCAAGTATT
Source organism: Acropternis orthonyx (assembly GCA_035583155.1). Lineage (NCBI taxonomy): Eukaryota > Metazoa > Chordata > Aves > Passeriformes > Rhinocryptidae > Acropternis > Acropternis orthonyx. The sequence goes on along the minus strand of JAWWEU010000163.1, from coordinate 30,767,225 downwards.
AGCCAAGACTGAAAAGAAATCTATAAAAGATGCCAACACCAACAGTAGCATAGTTTGGATTACTAGTCTTTGCTCTTCCACAGCAAACATTACTGGTTTTTTTGGCCTCTGCTAAAAAGTTCTTTGGTCCTTCACAGAAATTAAGAAGGAACTGTAATATAAAAATATTTAAATAAGAATCAACAAAGGCAGGTTTAAACCAAGCTGTGCTTTCCTTACATTAGTCAAGCAACAATTAGATGACTTAAGACCGACAACAGCACATGGACACTTTCCTTCCTGAAGAGTGCTTGCAATTCATAATTTTAGGCACATGGCAGCCTTGTTAATATGTTATGCATCTTGTATATTCTCCATCTTCAGAAGTAAAGTAAATACCAGTGAGAACATCTAATCTGAGTTTAAATATAGCTGTGCCCAAGAGGTTAGGGGTAGATGCCAACAGGGCATACTGAGCAGGTTTTGAATTAGCCATCAGATTTATAATAGATAAATAGAATGAGGCACTAAACTCTCACTACTATGCTAACAGTAAATATCAGTAGAAAAATAGAGGCTTAGAAAGTCATTTTCCTCACCCTGGTATATCCTGAATCTGGCAATTAAAAGCCACTGAAAATGAAGAGTTCAGAACCACAGTGTGTTTCCCCTCTGAATAGAGCATGTTCTGTAGCCTCTAAAGCCTGATGTCACTTGTGTGTCTCCCTTTCCTTTTTGAATCTGAGCAGTGCTGGATCATTTATTGTTGTTAATTGTCCTTCATTAGTTACCTTGCATTTTTGATTGGTTTGACTCTTCACCCTAATTGATTTGCTACTGTAATTGACTTTCCCCTCCACTGATTTGCCTTGTGTGTTTTATCATTTTAAAGTGTAGAAGAAACACAGAATGGAATTAAATTCCCAGTAATTGCTTATTACCATCTTGTGGTACTTTCATTTTCCTCCCCTAAAACAACTACACATGGCTTCAAGTCTGTTTTACCAGTATCCATTATGTTTCTGAAATATCATTCCTATTTCTTGATCTTTATTCTTTCTTTTGCTTTTCAGTCCTGACATTTCCAGATCTTACTATAACTCCTTACTGCTTCCCTGGAGCCTATCCCAAATTCATTAATACCCATAATCCTTTGCTTCATCTCTTCCACTTTGCCTTCCTCACTGTGGAAGCAATGAGGATTTCACAGGGTACATAATAATGCACCCAAGAAAAACCCCTTCCAGTTTACATCTTTTTCAGCACTAGAAGACTGCACTCTCACAAGCCATAGTAGGACAACATTTGTCCACATGTGTGTTGCATTATTTTGATAGGGTGAATTCAGGAACCTCTCTTTAGTCATGGAGTTACCTTTAATCTGTAACCACATATTTCCTGAAACACTCAGACAGAAATATACTGAAAGTCAAATTACATCTGACACTTGAATGGAAGATGAACAGGCAAGGTACCCATCTAATCTCATCCCTTCAAGAACCAAGGCAGTACCAGAACTTGATGGGCACAGTGTTTCCCAAGTTCCTATGAAAGCAAAAGCAAGGGGAATCATTCAATGCACTGTTCTCTTAGTCCCATTTCACTCCCTTCTTTTGATTATATGTTAAAATCTTTTTTGTCTCACTCCTGTAATATATAATTCTCTTTCAAACTCCCTTGCACGTCTGCTTTTCATCCTCGCTCACAGCTTTGTTGCCTTCTTTAACTGCAGCTTCAACACTTCCCCTACATTTTTTTCCTTTCTTTGCTTCCACCTCCAGTTCAGAAGTGTCTCATTTTCCTGACTGCTGACTTCTTAATCTGCTCCCTTTCTCCCAGCTCTCTTAAGCTCTTACCAACCACTCTCCTCTTCCTCGCCCTTAGTTGATCTGGGTCTTTGTTACAAAATAATAATGTTCTCTTGTCCCCCCCTTTTTTTTAATCTCTCTTCTTTCATTTCCTTCTTCTGTGACTATAGAATTGCTTTATTTTTATGTAGGTGTAGCTTTTAAAATGCCTTCTGAAGATGCAGAGGCAAAATTCCTGCTCCCAAAACAACTTTAGACTTCAATCAATCTGTGTTCCTCCTACTGGGCTACATAACAGCTTAGTAAATGGTGCAAAACTTACATAGATGTTAATATATACATATATACAAAAATAAAAGAACTATAACTAAGCTGAAGACAACCACAGACATAAATATCAATCAATTGAAAAAGGGGGCACATTATTGTCTGTGGACAGACTGCTTTAGCTCAATATAAGTTATATTGTGCATGGAGAGAAAGGAGCATAGTGAGTGAAAAGCTGTAGAAAATACTGATTCAGACTAGACCTGGTCAGAAATGGCCCTCTTGAGCTATAAAAATTTAAGTTTATAAGGAAAATATTCTATTCTCCTCTGTATTGGGACACCCCAAGCTTCTTCAAAGATTTTTAATTTGACATGGAAGAGTTGGTTTTACTCTAATGAAGGGGCAGAGTTAGAAAGCTCTTTCTAGTGTAGGGAAATCACTCCTTTGCAGCAGGAGTTGATTTTTTTCTGTCGTGTTAATATCTGAATGACAACAGGTCTGAGCTACAGGCAGTTGTTACATAGGGCACCTTATTAACTGAGGGAGTTCCACCCATAAAGCCTTCCTACCTAATGTTGTTTATTGAAAATAGGGCACCTTCAAGGAAAAGGCCTGAGGGAAATGGATCCTAAAATAAACACAAAGTGATGAATAGCACATTAAGGAGGTGCACTGAGTTCCAGACTTCTTATCTGATTCAGAAAGCATACAAGTCTCCTGTTGTAGAGATGGCCTTCTTCAACTACATCACTTGCTAGAAATCTTGGAGATCTCCCAGGAGCAATTTTGATCTTTTGTATCTTCCAATTTAAAAACTAATTGGGAAAAAAAATAAAATTTGGGGACACCTCCTCCTCTGATTCCCCGTAAAATACCAGCACCACTAATTTGATCTAGGTCAGTTTGTACTGCTCAAAGATCCCATAAAGGCTTAAAAATCTTCTCTTAAAAAGGATTCTTTCTTACAAAATGTACCAATTTCTGCTATTGGTTTGATCACTTTGTGTCTAGTCTCTCTCAGCTGAATTTGATACCAAGTTATAGTGGGCACCAGCAAGCTTGGTGTGAACTGAATTAGTAAAAATTTAAATTCCATGAAACAGAGAAAATAACACAGATTCTTTTTATTTAATTGCATAGAGCCACTCTATGACGAAGCTTACAAATTGTTATTTTCTCAGTTTCTTATTTTAATTACATGTTTATAATTTTCTAGATAGGTTTTAGAATCTGTTTTTGGCATGCTGTATTTTTAAAGCTTTGTTTAAATTGTTCTGCTGTATTACAGAACTGTGCATATTATTTGAAAAGGAAAAAAGACAATTTATGGAGAGCTTCAGTTTTAATTGCATTTTTTGTTTTCCCTTTTTCTTAATTAGAACGCTTGTTAATTGAGAGTTTTCAAAAGCAAAACCAAGACATTCTTGTAGTATTCCATATCTCCTAACAAACATTTCACTGTATTTATATCATGGACTTATGAAAACAGCAGAAAAGCAATAAGAATTATACTTCAGTTTACAGTAAATTGATGCTTTCAGTATCACATAATTAAAGTTATTATGCAAAATGTGATAAATGAGAAGTTACTCTGAAGCTCGTGGTACCCAGCATAACACACATTTGCATCTTAAACATATGGGAAACAGTATTTGTAGGGCAACACGGCAGGTACCTTTGCCCCAGTTGCTCTGCAGAGTACCTGCATTTTCCAAGGAAAATTGCATTTTAGATACTCACACTTTGCTTCATAGATAGTCTTCCTTTGTTTCACAGTCGCTATGGAATTATGTAACAGTAGTAGGTAATTTTTCTAAAAACTCTCAAACTAGATAATTTTCTCACAAGAAACGTGGATCTGGGCTATTTTTTTCTGCAGAGTCCAAGAATATTTGCAGATTAATTTTTCATGAGATCTATCCTGTACACTACAGCACACCACAGATTTTGCTGCAACATGATTAATATGAAGCTCTGTGCTAAGCACCTGTTAAGTATGAAATCCTTTCCATAGTCCACACCACTGTCTCTCTGCTGGCTCGTTTGGAACCTGACCCAGAGCCAGGTCATTTCAACAGGGATTCCTTCCCATGAAAACTAAAGGGCATAGCACAAAATCCTTGCCTACAGATACACAGATAAATATGCACGTGCATCTAGATTCATACACAGACACATAACACTGCTCCTCCTTGTAAAGACCAGACACTGATCTCTGGATTCTATACTATGATTTTCCTGTTAGATTTAAAGGGCAGTTGTCTGTGGCTTGGCTTTCAACATGTAATCCAGATCCATGATAATATCTTCTGGTATCTTGACCATTTCTAGGATTTGAATTCAATTCCAACATTCGTGGCTTAGGCTGTTTCCTGCTTTGTAAAGACTTCATATATGGATGCAAGACCTGGAACCCCAACATGATGCAAGGTGGAGCCACTTCTGCAGCAATGCTCAGGCACATGGTGCTTGATAGGAGGCAGATGGGCTGCAGAGCCACTGGCCACTCTTGTCCTCCAGCTGGACTTTTAAAAAAGACACTTTTTTGACAGGTAAACCTGACCTCATCCACTATTTGCAAAAGCTGCTGTTAATTGCATGCTGTTGAGAACAGTATTCTGCAATCACAGCTTATGACAGGATCTGTCAAAAAGAAAGAGCCAAGAGACCAAAAACCATTAGGGAAACAACCTAACAAATATCAGTGGAAGACCACACTAAGGGAGAACTCTAGCTTTGTTTAGAGCCTCATACAAGAGAGACAGGAAGAATAAGCAGCAGAGGACGTTTCTATATAAATGTCTCATTTAACAGTATAGTAAGTTCCCAAATTTATCTCTCCAATAAACTATCACTATTAATTTTGACCCACATGCTTATTGTAAATAGCTGTGACAGTGTGAGCTATGCAGTCTGCAAGATTTTGCATCCAGAGAGATCATACTTAAAACCTTTCATTTAAATTAAAAGTGTCATCAATGCCAGCTTTCCGTGGCCCATCAAAGTTGTGACCTGATCTTTCACATAAAGATATCTTGAAGAGTAAGTCAAACCTGGCAATGAATAGATCAGTAAGCTCATTACCTAAAAACAGGTGGGTGCTCAGCAAATGCCTGACATTCTGATAATATTCACCCTAGGTTATCAGTGTCACCCTAGTCCTAGAAGGCCTTGCAGAGCTTTCTGCCCCATCATTACGTCACAATGATAATTATTCACTTGAACTGCAGCCCAACTCAAACAACGTATTTCATGCAAACTGTTATATACAGAATAAAAATCTATTCCAGTGGGAAGCTATGTCTCATAGCAATGAAAAAGACTAATGTGTTGCCTTGCTTTGACCCAGATGGGATTGCTTACAAGCAAATAGCAAATCCCTGACTTTGGATTAATTTCTTTTTGAATTTCTGATTGAAGAATCCTTCCCTCCTCCCCACCACTACACTTATGGAAGGTTTCACATTTTCAAACACTTGGTTCTTTACTTGTTCATGTTGCTACTGCAATATTACATGAGTGCTACAAGCAAGAGCTGAAAAATTTTTATGCAGATTTTTTTCTACCTGGAGATAATGGCACCAGGCCTGCCGAGATGGCAATCAAACATATTGGGCATGTGATCAAGGCCACTTTACAACACTCATCCTCTCTCACAAATTTCACATTTCCACTCACCCTCTCAATCAATCTGTTGTTATTCTATTTGCCTTATGTTCTAACTCAACATGTCATCACTGTTCAAAATACATCACTTCTATCCTGGCACACTACTTTTTCCTGTCAGCTGTCACAGAGAACTTGTGACCAATCAGTATTTTGCTTTTTTTGCTAGGGACCACTTACAACATCCTTCAATCACTTCCCAAGAGAAAAACTTTGTCTCTTGCCAAACTAAGTCACCCCACTAGTTACCTGGGTTTTTGCATTCCATCTATGAGCCTGGATTGGAATTACAGAACAGGGTTTGCCAAGGGTGGAAATCGGAAGGGTTGTGTAAGCTGATTACATACATCTCACGTGAACTAAACATCAACTTGATGCACCTGAGTAAAAGAATTTGATAAAAACAGAGTGCTGGTAACATCTGCTGCACTAACTAGTAGCCACCTATTCTGAAGCACAAGAATAGCTGGTGCATGTAATCAGTAGAATATGCTGGATATGGAATCCATAGAATACATGTCATATACAAATAGAGTCGTTGTTAGCAGTCTCTGTGTTTAAAGGAACCTTAAGAAACCATCTGCTTTAATCTCTTGGTCCAATCATGTCCAGTTAGAGGAGGTTGCTCAGGCCTCATTTACAGTAGTATTACCAACCAGCAGTTTTCCAGTATTGCCAGTGCTGCCTCAGTAAAGAAAAATTAAGTAACAATTCTGTTGTAACCTAAAGTCCTCTTATGAAGGCTTCACAGCACACAGAGGTGATGCACTGGAAAACTTCATTGTCATCCCAAACCTTCTTAATAATAGGAATTTTTAGCTCTGCCTCTCTTAGGCCTGGATTTATCTCCTTTATATCATTAATTTTTCATATTATAAGCAGGAACACCAGAGGTACTGTCTTGTGGATCTTCTGTTTACTTGCAAGTATAGTCAGTTGTATTATCCAAGGGAATAAAGAACTGGGACACTGAGTAATGGCAGGTAATTCATGTACTACAGAGCTGGGCTTCAGCCAACTCAGAAGTCTTACCCTACACTCCCTGCTCTGGGAGAGTTTATTTGCGGAGGCACAAGAGCACATCCTGGTACACATCCAGGAAGGCTGGCACTCAGTTGAAGCCAATGAACCTTGTGGAACCTGGGCACGCTTTGTGGAAGGGCCACCTCTCTGTCTTCCCACCATGCTCCCCTCACTCCTGGTTCTGGGAACACAGCCCAGACCCACCTGAGCAGGCTCTGTGAACTGCCAGGCTTGGTTGGGAAAACAAGCAGCCTGCTTCTGGGCCTCAGTTGGATCTGAAAGCCACTTAACCATATTTGTATTATGTTGCACCTGCCAGACCCAGCCTGATCGGTGAGCCAAGGCAAAAATCACACAGCTGGCTGTGTCCATTGCATTGCTCACCCAAGAGGGATTGCGTGTCTATGGAAAACAGCATGCTATTTTTATAATGGTTTGTTATACAGCATGTTTACCCTTAAAGCAATAATGAGTTCACAACTCTAAAAGAAACCAATCTAAATATTCTTAGATTACATTACCTGATTACAAACATAACAGTGAGATTTATTCATTTGTTTGAAGTGGAGATGCCACAGCATATAATGTAGCTCTTTTCTAGTTTCATTAATATTGTGAAAAGCACAGAAAGATGCTCTGACCTGTCCAAATGAACATTAACAGTGTTTCTCCTTCTGTGTTGATCAAGCACATCTAAATGATGGCTAATAGTTGACCAACAACAGGTAATTGATTTTTCTGACATTTATTTGCTTACATCCAATAACCTCATTCCCTGAAATAAGTTCATCAGTATGCTGAAAAACAAGCTCTGACTTCTGGTATTTGAAAGCTTGAATGTCTGCTGCTCAGTCTTATAAAGCTGGAAAAAAGCTAGAAATGTAAGTATTCTGCATGAAGGAGAACGCGATAGGAATGACTGTCCAGCACAGAAACAGAGATAAACAGAATTCAACTACAACACTATAATTGCTGACCTACAGTAATAAATGTCTTACGTAGTTGTTAGTTCAGTTACTTCCCCTACATCTTCATGAAAACATCAATTTTCGATTTGCTGTAGCTATAGCTTATGAAGTGGTTTTACACATTAAAAAGGGGTTAACTTTAAAGAATCAAACTATTGACATATTTGAACAATTTACTATGCAGTGCATCTGTTATACAGTGGCAATGTTCTGCATCACTTGACTGTCACTTCTTGGACAGTCATCATTTGTCTACTACACACTGCACCTGTATTCCAGCAGGGTTATTAAACAACCCAGTTTGCTCTCTGGAAATGTCTTGTTTAGGGCATCCAAGTGTATCCAAAATAGAAGTGAGCTCAGATGATTCAGATAGTTAAAATAATAGCAAACAGACTAGCTTTGCCAGGGAGATACAAGAAGGCATTGGGAAATCACAGTGTTGCAACCTTTTTACATTATTTGCTGTTTCTTTTCTACCTTCCAAATTTTGTAAAAATGCCCAAAGGTACCACATGAGAGTCACTTTTAGAAATAATTTTTGTTTTATACAGAAAATGAGGCTAAGAGCACTGAAAATCATGGACCAAACTCATCTCAAAAACTCACTAGTAATGGCAAGTTAGCACTATAAAGGACATTCTTTTGTTGGAAGGTCCAATTTGAGACCTTCTCTTTCACTCAGGTGTAACAGGAATTTATGTACAATTCAGATACCAAATTCTGAAGCCACTTATTGGCTTTTTATGCAGATTGTTTAATTTCACATCCATCATTCTTTGGACACAGCTATAACCACATTATTCGTATAGAGCAATCAGGGCAGCCTCAAAGCCTGATTTTCCCAGGCTGTTATTTCTATGTCTGTTTGCACTTACACAACAAGAACTTCTCTCTCTCAACACACATAGACTTTTCAGCTACTTTTCACTGATCAATTACAAGGTTTGTCACTTAGGAAGGAGCTAAGGGGTCTTCACCCATCACTCATAAACAACATGGAACTACTTTGCTATTGATAAATTCTGTACTTTTAGGGACCTTCTTGCAGCAGATCAGGAATGCGGTCAGTATGATACAGCTACAGGAGTGAAGTTACTTGGTGATATTTCTTGACATAGACTTTTTGCATAAATATAGACTCCAGAAAGCAACTAGTCAGCAACAGGCTATGAGGGCATAGTCTTCCAATTTGAAAGTGTTCATTACAAGCCTGCAGTTTAGAAAATGCTGGATAAATCTCAGCAATTTACTCAGTATTTAGTCTAAGTCACTTCATACCCACGAGTAATTCCACTGAAACTGTGCATGCTCTTCCAGACAGGAATGATGGGATGCTCTACATAACAAAGCTGAAACTGAATTTCTTCCTACCTGGGCTCTGGTAAGTTAAAGTAATAACAATTTTAACAGAATCCTTTCCTTGCCTGAAACAAAACACTTTATTGATCCTTTTTCAGAGGAGAATGAGAATGGTCAGTAACTCACAGGATCATATTCCTCCTCTCACTCCATTTGGTGGTCTTTGTTTAGATAAATTGGAGGCTTAAGAATGACAATCACTCAGCACTTGTAGAGTAAAAATGCATGTGAATCTATGTAATTGCAGGAGATGTGTTATCCTGGAATGAAACCTCTGAATCAACAATTCTAAACACACTGACATTTGCAAAGTTGTAGAGATTAATTCACATGGCTGTGAATTGATTTATTTCTTACTGATTTGGCTACATTGATTATGCTGATACCTTCTTAACTGGCTTAACTTTGGATGTCATTTTTAGTCTATGTGCTTACTATACTCTTCTCATCTGATTAAATTACAGCTATGAATCAATTCTCTCTGCCATGCAACTGAATTTTTAGATATGGTTTCACTTAACTTTATATGAGGTTATTTAGCTTTTCCCCCCACAGACTGTTTCAATAAATGTATATTTATTCTACAGGGTTGCAAATGGAAACAGTATTTTAATTTTACTAATTTTAATAGGGAGGCTCATGGGTAAATCTCACTCAGCATCACAGATGGGATACATTTGCTAACTTACAATATCTTTCCCATTTAACAAGATTCTCAGCTTCTTTTTGGGATGAAATCCATGCAAATTGAGCCGACTTTCTCATCAGTGAGTCTGTGAACTGGTAGATACTTGACTAGATGTAAATAGAAAAACAATGCAGTGGCTTCTTATTGTGTTTGTATTTACACTCAACTCCTCCTTTCTTATTCCACATTTTTTTGTTTGTTTCATACCCCACAGGAAGAAGAGTAAACAGATTTTCAGATGCAAACACTAAAAACCCCAAATATCCCTAAAAGATTTTGGAAGCAAGAGGAATAGTCTTTGTAAAACAGTCACAAGACTGATTTTGCACCACAGTCCATACTCTCAGCACAGGCTATAGACTCTCATGACTGGGCACATGATGTCGTAAGCTATACTGTAGCTGCAGAAGCAGCTTTGCAGCTCTATTCAGGATAAATCTAACTTTTTGGAAGCTTTAAACATCTTAAAAACCAGCTCTCTCTTTTTTCCCATAGTCTCAATCACAGGTTTTAAGCATTCATTTTATAACAATTTTTGAAGTGTAAGACTTTTGTGTAAAATCTTTTATTCGTGATCCAGTAAAAGGGATGAGGACTGTGCAAAGCAGTGTAGCACAGAGCACTTTCCTTTTATGTGAACCTTCCATAAACAGCAAACACTCATGTCCAAGTGATTTGTTACTCTATAAGTGATACTGTTTCTTTACTTGAGCAAGAGAAATTAGACAGAAACTAGAGGTTGGAAGATATGTAGCTGCATATACTGCTGCTCTTGACTGTGAATAATTCAGTGAATTCAATGAATTCTTCTCACCTTTCACTATGTCTGTTTCTAGAGTTTCTTTGAGGAAACGTTTCCTCTGACTGCATTAAAACATAATCCCAAAAGTATGAGCATTTTTTACAATTGATATCAAATGATATTGATCCTATATGATTAGGCTCTACATTTGCTTCAAAGAAGGTTTGAAACTTTACAGAAAATAAAACATAACAGAGTCCATTGTCTTCTATTAATAAGGCTTCCCATTTTTCTTCTATAACATAAGTCTTCCTGCTTCGCTGTAACTCTAAAGTTTTATGTAGTTCCCTGCATAATCATTATGGAAATAGGTGGTTTGCAATTTAAGAGAGGTAGAGTACAAAGGCAGTTACAGAAAGGTGGAGATACAAGATTTTTTTACCTAGTGCAATACCATGTAACAGTAAAAAAACATGAGTTTTAAGATCTCGACTGAACTTCATTAAAAAACTTGTCTTTGATGGTAGTGATTCCAGAATTTTTCTTCTTCCCAAACACCGTCACTTACAGCTTCTGCTGTTATAAGCTTCTCTGGGCTGACAACCTTTGTACTGATCAAGACTGGACTGACAGCAGTAGAGCATGTGCATATGTCAACAAAGGCCTAAGAGTCTGTAGCTTCTAAGCCCAGAATACACACTCTTCATATCAGCAAAAATACCTCAAATACATTCACAGCCATCTTAGATGTAATTACAACACAATGCCATAATTCACTTGTTGTTTTTTTTTTTTTTTTAATACATACACAGTGCTATGTCATTCTAATCAATATTTGAATACACTTGCAACACACACATTTTCATTGCTAACATTAAATCTAATTTACAATTTACACAAGCTATCTGGTGCTAATTACAGACACTAGGAATTATACTAAGCAGGAATTACTGCTTTTTAAGAATACAGATTGATAGTCAAAAACCAAAATTCTCTTGTGATAGTACAATGCCACTGTATTTATTTTTTTTGCTTTGGGAAAACTGTAAAACACCTAACACCTCTGATCTCAGTTATCACACATTCATATCTTTATACCTCTTAACAAAAATCAATTCCATTTTAAATGGTATGCCTGTTCTCTCCATGCACACTCTTCCCTTTTTCCTTTATGTCCTTTGTCTGCACTGAAAGGTCTGAAACCTGTAGGTGTTGGGGGGACTTGTTAGGATCAACGGCTTCTTTAATGCTTTTTAACTGTCTGGAACCTTCCCCCCTAGCATTTAAGACAACAGCGTACTTATGATGCTTATTTAGATCTCATTCTCATTCATCCTTCCTGCCCCTGCTGTGCAGAGCCAGGCTTCGTGACAGCAGGTCTGCGCTCTGCTGAGTAACACTGCGGGGAAATGAGACTGGTTCTGCTGGGAGCTCAGGGTTCTGGCAGGGACAAGCCCCACTGCCACCAGCTCCAGAGTCAGCCCCACCTAACCCTTACCCCAGGCTGCAATGTATGCCTTGGGACACACTGATATCCATGGCTAAGGACCACACACAGGGGCAGAATCTCACAGCTGGCCATTCTGTGCTTTGGCAAGCTTCCTGAGCCCTGTTATCACCAGGCATCTCGGATTTATCATTCTGAGATATCTAACTTTAACCTAAATCCCTAGGTGAGTACCAGTGCAGGAGCTCAGCCATGTGCCCTGGTTAACTAATTTCAAGGGTTGAAATCCACCAGCAGTCCCCAAACTGCTTCACCCTCCTGCTTAAACCACACTCAGGACGTGGCTAAGCTACTGCTTTCTCCTTCTTTGAACAGTAACAGACACTGAGCTGTTTTCCTATGTAGGAGTTCTGGTGCTGAACCAAGTGTACATCCTGGTTGCATACTTTCACTTTTCCCTATCTCAGTTAACCAAACTGCTGTTAATCAAGCTAAGCAGTCCTATCCCAAGAGTCTGTTCACAAATATTCAGCTAAATGTTAACTGCACATGTTGCCTGCAAACTGACAATCTGTGTTCTGGGCAGGTGACAACAAGAGAACCAGATGTAGTCACAGTCCTCAAGGCAGAGGCCTGGGAATTAGGACTTCAGAATATCCTGTGGTGTGAACTAGTTATATATTTCAGATGAACTGACAAGACACAGTAGCTTTTATCTAACCTTGGCTGATGTTATGGTGGTTGTGAGCTGTTGCAAGAAAAGCTAGAGGAATATTGGCTGTGAAGCCAACTGTACACAGAATAAAGAATAAAACAGTTCCTATAGTACAGCAGTGAGAAAGATAATGCCCTCTGCATCCAGGGGAGCTGTGGATGCTCCATTCCCAGAAGTGTTCAAGGCCAGATTGGATGGAGCTCTGAGAAACCTGGTCTAATGGAAGTTGTCCCTGAACATGGCAGGAGCTTTGGAACTAGGTGATGTTTAATGTCCTTTCCAACCCAAACCACCCTATGAGTCTATGAAATCAGAGCAAATGATCTCCTTAAGATGATGTCATTCAGGCAACATATGCTGCTACTTGAGGTACTGAGCTGTAAAACCTGGAGGAAAAATTAAACCTATTGCAAGCTTCCTGCTTCAACTAGATTATGTCCATATTCTATATGAAAAATAAAGAGAGCTGGAACAAAGGTGTCATATTACTACATATTTATGATTTGCAACAACCTCCTAATGAGTTGACTGTGTTTTCTCTTGTACCTGCCATCCTTATGCTGTGCTACAGAGCATCTGAATGTATTTTTACCATCAGATAGATAATCTTCAGGAGCCGCTTTTGCTTGGTTTGTCAAAAGTAATGCTTTGTACACCTCTGCTGGGAATGCTGAGCTGGCTGCTGAACACAGAGCCAAGAGGTCTAGATATTGGCTTCCTTCCTTTTAATTATCATCTCACATGTAAAGGAGACTGTTTTATCTTTCAGAGCACAAGGGTCATATAAATAGTCTTTAGTACAGAAAAGAGCTAGACAGTTTCATGGATGTAATTTAGAATCCAGTTCCATTTCAGTTATTTAGTCTTGAAGCCAAATGAAGCATAGAAATGTGAATTTTTATGATATTATCTCTTCTGAAAATATTGTTTTGATCTTATTATATCCTTCTTCCTGATAAGCCAAAGACATTTTGTTGAGACTAACGTTTTTTATAAAAGTGAAAATGAAACATTCCAGCAATTTCCGAAACTGTTTGAAAGAAATAAGGCCACATGTTTTATGTTTATTTTTTCCCCTGAAAGCTACACTAATAAGACCAATTCATCAAAAAGTTCACCTACAGAGTAAGTATCTTAATTTAAACACAAACTATCACTGTTTGAACATAACCATGATTGATTCTTTTTTAGAGATTGCATTCATTTGATGAATTTCACTATGTAGATGTAATATAGACTTTTCTAAGTCACTTGACTGAGCATACCATGACATTCTGATTAAAAGATTAGCCTGTGCTGTATCAGTAAAACACATTTTAAACTGATTAGAAACTGACTACTGGACAGATCTCAAAATGGAACAAGTTACTATTCATAGAAATAAGGGGATTTCTTAAACCATGGAGCTGCAAAATTGAGTTAAGTCTCATAGTCAAAGACCTGCACAGATTTTTTTATTGCTTTGCACTTTGAAACAGATGAACTTGGAATGATATGTAAATCTATTTGCATCTAGCTCTCATTAAAAACAGCCAGGCAGATATTTTTACAAGACACTACCTGCATGAAACATCAGGAAGATGATTCTGTTTTAATATGCTTCTGTACTTGTTTGACAAGGGAGGGAGAACAACACCACTTTATGAACACCAACCAGACTAGAAGTTATTTGAGCTGTCTGACCATCTCAGCAATGACTACATTTACCACGTCTTCTTGAAACAGGACTGTTTTATTAAAAAGCCCCATCTGATCCCATTGTGCTCTCCAGAACTCTGCAAGCACCTACCTGAAACTGAGCCAAGAGAACCAGAAACAATTCCCAGTTTAGTTCCACAACCACTTGAAACCACGTGGGACTACAAGCAGAATCATAGCTGTGCAAGCTGTTCCTGTTTGTACTGCTGACAAATGGGAGATTATAACATGCCTGAATGTTCATAAGTCAGTGAATTCCCCTGCTTCCGTTTTGGAGGAGTGGAGTTACAAGACAGGTGTTTTTAAAAAACTGATGCAAAGCTCCCAGCAAAACTTTGGAATACCATCATACTGGTTGTGTCTCACAACACAGCGGTTCTGTCCCAGGCAACAAAGACAAACATAGGTCTTAAACCCTCCCTCATTAGTTTTCAGAGGACTAGAGAAAGAAACCGTGGAGCAGTCGTGCTTGTGGATCTGAATTTGTAAAGAGCTTGGACTAAAGCAGGGACAAAGAGGAGGGTTCAGAGAGAGAGATGAAGCAGCCTTCTCATCTCAGGTGAGCTTGAATAAGGGAGGAAGAAATCTACAGCATGTGGCTAGTGGGACCCTAAAGCTTTGAGGCCTTTTTGCTCTGTGTGTAACAAGGCTTTAATTAAGTCCTCTTCATTAAGATTCTGTGAACCACTTTCAAGCAAGTAGCTTGCAATTTGGGAAGGCAGCTTAAAAGATTCTGGTGATTAACTGAGGCACTTGAGAAGAAAAAGGTTTAAAAAAATTTCTCTGGGGGTTGGAGCAACTGCTTCCTTTGACTCCAAACAAGGAAAAACTTCCTTGGGTGGGGACATGGGACCACTATTACCACAAAAACAGTCATGTTTGTTAGTGATGTGAAAACTCACCACTGGGAGAAGACACAGGTGAAGAGCTGGAGAACAGCAAGAGCACTTGGCCTTTCCAGCAGCCAGAAATTAGGAAATCGTGACAGACTGGAGTCTCTCTCCACCACATTCCCTCTCTTTCCAAAGGGAGAGAAGTAGACAGGTCTAAGGTCACCAACACCTTTCCTACCTTCCTTTCTAGAGAATGATGATCAGAGTACATTATACTTCATGCCATTACAGTACATTTGCTCGAGAAAGTTTGAAATTTGGAGAAAAGAGCTGTCTACTTAATTAAAACCAACTAGTCCCCAGATACTGCCACCACCACCAATTATTTGTATTTTGGCAACCAGAGATTTTCCCATCCCGATTGAGCTCTTCAAAGTGACCATGAATCTGCTTCTGTCTTCTTCTCCATGTGCACATATGGTCAGGTAAATAAACGTGCACTACATGTGCACGACAGTACCATGACAATCCATTTTGGGAAGCTCCTTTTAGGTAGTATTTTTACTTTCCCTCCATCATTACTCTTGCTGCTTTTGCAGCACAGTGTCACTTCTAAGCACATGTCTGCCAAACCAAAAAGATTCTGTGTCATCGTCATCCTCTCAACTAAGTTTGATTTATCTCAGCACCATTTATTAAACTTGAAATATAAACATTTTTCCCCTGAAACAAGGAATTTTCAGAGTCATAGAAAATCCTGAGTTGAAAGGGACCCACAAAGAATTAAAGGATTTATAGTTGCTGTTGTTTAGGAGAAAATATTTAATAAATAAAAATCACAGGATTAATTTCTTAGGTGACAGCACCTCATGAATGCAAAAATCACATGAGCAAATTCCCCCCAAATATTTAGTTTGTTGTCACATACTGCAAAGTGACCTATCTTAGATCATGCAATAGTCTAACAAATCATTCAAAATCAACCTTTCAGTGCAGGCAGTGAAGAGCATAATAATCAAAATTGCAAAACAGAACTGTTCCATTGATTTTTGTTAATCTAATCTCCCTCTTAGCACCAGCCTATCATTAGATCCTTACACCTCCCCAGCTCCTGCCCGGCAGCAATGACAGCTGGGACTGTAGCTGTATTGACAACATTCTCATTAAATAATGCCAACCATTATCAAAGTACACTTATCAAAAAATGTGACAACTGCCACCCATGACTTAAGGATTGCATAACCGTAATGCAACTGTCCTTCTCCTACTGCTGGAAAATTAGTAAATAAAAGCTCTGCATTAAGCAAGGAGATACTTAGTTATTAACTTAATTTCTTTTTGTACTACTTAATATATGATTGTTTTGTGTTCATTTGTTATATCTCTACACTACAGAAAACTGCTAGAGTGGTCTGTAAATCCCATTATATCAAAAGACAAACAACTGATTCAGCCTGCAATGTGGGAATACGCAACAGAAAATCACTTAATCCCCATGTGGTTTAGTTCTACCCCACTGACTGTGATAAAGGTGTAGACACAGGAAAGGAGATTTAGTACAAATATCAAAAGCAGGGCTGAAATCCTAGGTCCCAATTGACCTCTTAGTGTACCTCTGAAATTCGAGGGCTGGGATAAGAAGGCTGCTTCAAACAGTCAACAAATATTTCGTTCCATATAAACTAGCCCTTTATTACACTGGGAAAACAGTGGCCACAGCATTACTCATAACAGGCTCCTGACCCTAAAGGATATTATAGGGTCAAAGGGTGTGCTGACAGTTGCACTGTCCTTTAACACTCTCACCCACAGTACAGAGAGTTCGACATAACTTGTTCTCCCATGAAAGGAAAACTATTTTGATCCAGTTTACATTCTGGAGGATCTTTTCTATCATCATTATCAGGACTGTAAAGACATTAACTTCCTTGTCTAGTTGTCTAATGTTTGGAGGTGTGAAAATTATATTTCATTCAGTAAAAAGAGAAAGGAGGAAAAACGGAGCCTCTTTCAGGAATACAGCTGACAGAAAGTTCTTAGGCAAAAAGAGAATTTTAAATTAAAATAAAAATCCCAAAGCCAGCCAACCAAACAAAAAAGTGTCAAGACTCAAACTACAACAAAAATGGTCAGTTCCACAAATCATTTGAGCTCTGGTTGCCTTGCATGAAAAATCTACTCTAACCATTCATTCTTGTGTGTTCTGTGCTGCATACATAATTAAAGCCTTCCATTTTTTATTACAGAGAACAAGTGGCTAGATTTTTACCAGCGAAATAAAAATAACATGACATTTGCTTTGGAACGCTAGTAAAAAATTCGTGATCAAATACAAGGTGTTTTATGGAAGCTTCTTTTCTCCATCATTATCTGTCATTTTCAGTCAAAACAGAGCTAATATTGGACATCTGGGAGAAAGGCTGCTTGTGCAGGCTTTGCTTCATGAGCAGTATATGGCAAATAACAGAATATTTTAAGTTTTTCCCCTTTGTGGTCAGAAATAAAAAGCATAATAAATATGTTAAAAAGAGCTAATGATTCCCAAGCAGCAAGATCTTCATCTTTCAAAGACTTTTATGAACTGTAATTATCTAATTACTGTTAATTGGTTGAGTGGGATGAGGGAGTACTGTGGGTGTAGGAGGGCATGTATTGTGCTGCACAATTGGTGCCCATCCTGGCACCACTGGGTGTAATACACTACTTGGTCAGGAATATCAACAATTACATGAAAAGTTTTTTAGTTGATTTTGCAGTTTTCATCTATGGTTTAGAAACTATTGTTTATTTTTCATGCTCTGTGCATCCCAGATTAGGAAAGTTGACCGGCTTACTCTCATACTCATGAGATCTAGAGGAAACCGTAGAATCTACATTTTCACTTGGTTTTCTAAACAAACATCATCTCTGCAGAAATTGCATACTGCAAGCCTGAAGTGACTAGTTTTTTGCATTCTGAATCCCAGACACATAGCAAAGGACTGCCCCTAATGTAATTACCCACAGTGGACTATGTAAACCCATAAGGCAGGCTCAAAAATTTCTGAAAATAGTTTTGGCTCACAGTTTGCCACTCTGGTTTTGCATGTATTAACTTACGTATCTCTAGAACAATGCTGAATGGAAGCCATGGTCACCTCCAGTGAGGATTCTGGCAGTACTGTGTCTCAAGGATTAACCCTTTTTAAAGCAGTTTAATGGAGGTGAGATGATCAGAAAGGATCAGTTATGCATAATGATACAGTTTTTGATAACTCAGATTTTTGCCAGAACACTTTGTACAGGTATGATTATTAAAAACTCATCTAAGCCCCATTCAACATGAAGAGCAAAATTATGTGCTTAACTAATTTTTGCTCTGATCAAGTAGAACTTTGAATAAGTCACTGTGTGATGCAGAGGGCTTTGTAAAGTAAGACTTTTTTTCTCCAGAAATTAAGAACAAAACTGTAACTCACAATGCTAGCCAACTGGAATCTTTCAGTAATATATTGATCTTTGGTCAAATGCCTTCCTCTTCTGAAAAAACTGAATGTGAAGATTTCCAAACTTCTGGTACATTAGGAAAAGAACTGTAAAGGAAAATAAATGGAAGCACCACTATCTGGCACACATCATTACCTGCTCACCCGAGTGGGCAAGGCACAAACTGAGCCTAATAGCCCTTCTTTGTCTTCTAAAAACACAGCCCAGGGTCCTAAACACATTACTTACTGTCCAGAAATTTGTATTTCATTAAACAGCCACTTTGCTTGTTAACATCTACTGCAGTGACAGTTCCGTTGTGACAGTGTACACCACACAGCAAAATCACTGGCACTGGAAGATGAACAAACATGTAAGTGTTTGAAGGGCAACCCACGTCTGTTGAGTCAGGGAAGGAGAGACACACCATTGCTGCCTGCTCCTCATGTCTCAAATAATCAAGCTGGCAAAGCACTGGCTATGAGAGGCTGCCTATGCTGGCCTGTGCATTGGCTCCTCCTGTAACAGGTACCTCCACCCAGTTAGCAAAATGCTATCAAGAGGGAACAGAGGCTTTTTTTGAAAGAAGATTGCATGTTTAAGCATGGAGTAGCTCAGTAAGGACAGAGCAACCTTGAAGAAATGAGAAGGGTAATCTGAATACAGAAAAAATATTGCTATCTGCATGGATGTCACACATATTTTGCATCTCACTGTAGTTGTGAAAATAGTCACTGCTTTTATTATTTAGTTTCCCAGAAAACCTGGGATTAAGTGCCATTTGGAAGATCATTTCCACATAACTACAAAAACATTGCTCTCACTATATTACTATTACTGTACTATTTCATGCTATACATCTCAGACAAAATGCTACACTCAAAATAGTTACTCTCATATTTTGTTTTATAATATTTTTCCCCAACATTTCTGTTACAAGCTGGTTGTGCTTCCCATGAAAGAGAAATTCCCATGTGCAACTGGAACGGAGAAAGCTAAACAATGTGTTATAGGTCCGGAGTCTCACCAGTAATTATGAGAACTTTGAAACATGCACAGAGATTCAAACAGAGATCCATACCCTTTGGACTCTTGGTTTGGCCAAACAACTCTGAATCTTTCATGACCAGGAGAGACCATTCCAGCACACAGCCAGCTGTAACTTCTGTTTACTCAGCCTCTTTTAATAGAGAGTAGAAATATTGAACTAATAGCTGGGAATTTTTCTCAACAACAACATAAAAAACTACCCTTCCAATAATATTTAGAAACAATAACAGCAAAAGTAGTTTGGATAACACTTAAATTCATGTTCCTAACTTTCACTATAATAGCACCCTAATAGCTCGGCATTCTATAGTGAAGAACACAGACATACAATTGAAAGCTGTACAGAAACAAACTGTTCTACTTCATCCACATCTTTTAAAAGCTCAGCCTGAATTTTTCAATAAATTGGATGCTTTTTCTCATTTTATGCACCAACCTAAACAAATCTGTGAGAATTTCATGCTCTTTCCAGTCTTTTTTTTCCTAACTAGATGTTGACATCAGATTTATCACAATAGTTTTTAAGCATCTATGATTAATTTTGTAAGCAGCACTATAGGATGATCAACAACATTTTAGATTTTAGAGCTGATTATCCAGCAACCATCATTTTCCCCTGAAGTGTTTTCCACAAAGAAATTTAAAAGTAGGAATTAATATGGTCCTGAATTAATTTTCCTCATCAACCAGATGGCCTAATTACTGGCACTGAAAGAGCCAAGAAGGAAGAGTCCTGATACCAAATTCAAAAGGCTATAACATATAGCATTGCTTATTTAATTTCTAAGTCTTAGTGAAACTCAGAGTACTAAAATACATGTTAAGTTCATTTAAAATCATCATATTTTTCTGCTCCTTTCCAAGATACAACTTATTAAATTAAAAATTAATTTTCAAAATCAGTTGTTTTCCATAGTGTGAATATAACTGAATGCACAGATTTCTTCCGATACAAATTTTAAGTAGAAGACTAATGATAAAAGGTAATGTAAATATCACTCCAGTGCCCCTTTCCATTGATGATTCACACTGTTACATGCTTATGAACTTCACATCTTGATACCCTGTGAAGTCTGCAGGTATTCTTCATATTTTATAGATCTGAAGGGTCAAATTGTGGTTTTCTTTTTTTCCTTTTCTTTTTTTGGTTTTAATTAAATAAGCTTTCAAACAAGAAAAGGGTTGATGTTTAAGTGTGAAATGAGGATTTTTGACGTATTTGTTGACAACCTTCCAGCCCTTTGTGGTCTACTCAACACCAACACAGATGTGTAGTCTTATCTGAGTAGCACCAGAAGACTACAACTTTGTAAAAGTGTGATATTAAAAACACCAACTAAAAATATTTTTTGCAACTTTATTTTTTTCATCTAGTAGATTTGAAATCACCAGTGTATTTTAATTGCTCTGACTTTCTGGCACGTTAAAGCACTGCAATACAAAAAGATTCTAAGTTTACTCAGTTACTATATCGCTGTCTGAGTTTCAGTGAAGAGACTAATCCAGGTTATAATCCTCCTCTACCTTGTCTTCTTTCTTAATCATTTTGGTCTTCCCGGCTCCAACCAGATCTTCTCAGGAGCAAGTGGGAAGCATAACTGCTCTGGCAGTGACACCATTGCCCCTTCTCAGTGCAAAGCAAAAACACTTTCTCAGTTTCTGCATCCTGACTTCTGGATAATCTGCCTCAGCGTGCTGGGAGGTTTGATTAACATGTAAGGCTTTGAAACTCTTTACCAAAGGCAGCAGGGCAGAGCAGTGTTTTCCAAATTGTATTGCAGGTGGAAGCTCATAAGATTTGCGATAAAGCTGCCTGATCATCAAAAGCAACAGCTCCCATTGGCTTTTGTGGATTTAGTTGTAGCCCTGAGTGAGCACAGTCTCACGTATCAACAGTCTTTGTTCATGGCATCATGGCTTTTCTCCCTAGCTAACTATTTTCTCTGATTCTTCTGATATGTTCCACAGTAGAAACATTTTCATAGAGAAAACATATTACTTTTCCAAATGAAAACATTCAGAGGAAATAATCATTTATGGCCTTCACTTGTGAGCAAATGGTTCGTGATTCTGAGGTCATTTGCATTCGGATTAATCTCCAAAAGCTCAGCTGAACCTTCCTGCACTTGCAAAACTGCAAACAATTTTTACACTATCAAATCATCCACAGTAATATACCTTCCCCTTTGGGGGTTTATCCAGTTCAGAAATAATAGATATTGCTTAAATCTTGTAAAGCAAACAAGTTCATCTGAACATTTCAAGGATCATACATTCAATACAGTTAAATGTTCCCCCCCTTAAGCATTCCCAGGAGGACTGGGCTAAAAGCATCACTGATATTTGGAAGCTTTCTGTTTCTCGGTACCAGTATTGCTTCAATAGATTTAACACCAATTCAACTACTGAGTGACATGGATTGAAAACCACTGAATGAGCAGGTTTAAATTGTAGTGACCAGGAGCACAAATTCCAGGTGGAGGCCAATCACTGGTGTTGTGCCTCAGGATTTATACTGAGGCAAAATTAACATTTCCACTGGTGCTGTGGATGATGGGACAGCACATACCCATAGCAAATTTGCAGAAATACAACTTTGAAGAGTGATTGATACAATAGATGATTGACATGCCATTGAGAGAGAGCTCAAGAGGTTGAAGAAATAAGCAGACAGGAATGTAATAAAGGGCAAAGGAAAATGCAAAGCCCTGCATCTGGGAGGGAATAGCCCCATGCAGTACTACAGGCTGGATGCCAACTGTCTTGAAAGCAGCTTTGCAGAAACAGACCTGGAGGTCCTGGCAGTCAGCAAGCTGACCATGAACCAGTTATGCATCCTCATGGCAAAGAAGGTTGAGACCACCCTAGGTTGCATTAGGAAAAGCGTTGCCAGCAGGTCAAAGGGAGGTGATCTTTCCCCTTTACTCTGCCCTGGTAAGAGGCATCTGAGTGCTGTGTCCCATTCTGGGTTTCCCTGTGTGAGATACACATGGATATGTGCTGCAGTCAGCTCAATAACAGGACACAAAGGTGAAGGGATCAGAGCATCTGACACAAGAGGTGGCTGACATTGCTGAGGCTGGTCAGCCTGGAGAAGAGAAGACACAGTGGACATCTCACTAATGTCTATAAATACCCAAGACAATAAAGATTACAAAGCCAGACTCTTTTCAGTGGTATCAAATGACAGAAAGCAAAACAATGGACACACAAAAATACAAGACATTGCATTCAAATAGTAAAAAATCCCACTTTGCTGTAATGGTGGTTGAGTGATGGTGCAGATTAGCCACAGGAGCTGTGGAGTCTCCATCCTTGGAGGATGTTCAAAACTCAAAAGGGGATGCTCCTGAGCAACCTTCTCTAGCTGACCTTCCTTGAGCAGGAGGTTGTACTAGACCATCTCCAGAGGTTTCTGCTCACCTCATTTTGTGGTCCTATGACGCAATTGATTTTGGTTTCCATGGCACAATATTTATAAAAACAGTAATTCCTTCTGTTGCAACAAATGTGTTTGATATAAAAGTTTGAGATTAAAACTACCAATATTTTTATCTCTAAATCATAGTTTTATTTGCAAAATAGAAAAAAACCTTTAGATTAGAAGGTCTCCACAAGTAAAACACACATATATCCACACAGATGTGAGAACATGTGCTACTGAATTCTACTGTGACATGGCACTGCCTGGGTAAAAGCAGAATGGATTCGGTAACACTGAATGTTAAAGAATGAGCAGAAAAAAAAGTCAAAATTGTTTTCTTTTCCTACCCCTTCTCTTTGTCTTTTTCTCCTGTAAAAATGTTAATCCACACACTTATTTTGTGTTCATAACTCCATCTCCCTCTCTCTCCTCTAATCTTCTATTTGCTCTCTTTCCTGAAAAATCTTTGTTAGAACATACCTAGGCTGATGAGTAGTAAGAAGCAAATCAGGAAACTTTATCTGTGAGCTCTGGTATTCACTTTATTAATTGAAATCTTTCAGGTCTAACAAATCCACTTCTATTTCTCAAACTAGATAAGAGGGAGTCACAAAAGCATCTTTGCACAATAAAAAGAAAAGTGCTAAATGTTATGTCTGACAGGACTTGAAATGAACATTTTAAAAATGAAAAAAAAAAAAAAGAAAAGAAGTTTAAAGTAGCCCCCAATTATTAAGGTGTCATATTCTTAACATGACACATTACTACTATTTCATACAAATATGTTGCCCTGGAGAGATGGAAACCTCATTTATTATGCTGAGAAGCTGTAACTAAACCTCACACTTTCCAAGGCAATAGATAGTTTTCACTGAAGCAATATCCTTCTGTCACAAAGTAGGCAGCTTTCTACTTTACTGTGAGATTCTATGAATTTGAAGTAATTTCTCTATTTGAATATCTAAGTAATAATTTACACAGGTTCTCATAGTGCTTCATCCTTGGCATATCATCTTTTTAGCAGACCAACTTTTAAGATTTGGCTGCTCTGGTTCTACCTCCAGCTGGAGACATGAAAGTTGAGGATATCCACAATTATAAGACAGAAAATTGCAGTGACAAAATTCAAACTTAATGCCTACTTATTTTAAATTCCTGCCTGACCAAACACTTCCATGGGAGAGACTGGAATCTTTGCTCAAATAGAAATAAGTAATTTTTGAAAGGTTAAAGCTATAAAGCTTAATGTTTTATGAGATTCAGGCTGAAACAAATAACAGCCAGTCAATCAGAAAACTATAACAATCCCTTTGTCATGCAATAGCCAAAGCTTACCACTTTTAAGTAATTCAGAGCTCAGGTACTCACTAATCTTACCACACTACCCTTCCCTCCCTCTCTTCCAACAGAATAGCTTTTAAGTGCCTTGCCTTTTCTTCCAAACACTATTCCACTGTGACAGGGGAAGGAAAGGACTTCTTTGCTAAGAGAAGTCAGCCAAAGAAGTTTAGCTCTTTAACTCAATTTTCAGCCAAACTAATGACACTGAAACTCACATTGGTCAAGTGGACAGAAAGTAGGATACTAACAACAGTTCTACTATATTAACTAGAGACAGAAAAGTGAGATTTACCCTGTTATCTATGGCAACCAGCAGTTTTCCCTCGTGTGGGGGGGGGGGGGGGGGGGGGG
>JAWWEU010000163.1:30723392-30739302 GCA_035583155.1 Acropternis orthonyx | reverse complement strand
GCTTTTTTTCTAAGCACAAAATTTAAAATTAAATTCTTCCCTGTCCTATACCAAGCCCGAGGCAGATGAGGTTCATTTGTCAGACTCAAAGACACCTGCAAACAGCAACCATATTTGAGCTGACAAGAGGGTCAAGGCTCATGGGCAGAGTACTGCTCATAGGGTGAATGCAGCTCTGAATTTACAGACAGAGTTAAGGAAAACTCTGGTGTCAAAGATTTGTGTTGCTGTCCCTGTGGGAAATAAGCCAAACTAATGAAGTAAAATATTGAAAGATATTCCATTCTCCAGGTTCTCCTGTACATCCAGTTTTCTCTATTTTAGCTCATTAGTCTTCATTCTATGTCTCCTGCAGCAGCCTTTGTCAGCACATGAATAATTAATGTTAATAGTCTCATCAGCTTCAGGGCA
This sequence comes from Acropternis orthonyx, assembly GCA_035583155.1. Lineage (NCBI taxonomy): Eukaryota > Metazoa > Chordata > Aves > Passeriformes > Rhinocryptidae > Acropternis > Acropternis orthonyx. Next base: position 30,738,891 of record JAWWEU010000163.1, on the reverse strand, counting down.
TAGTGCAAGACTCATTGAGCAAATGTTGGTTGGGCTTGTCCTGCCTTATGAAGACTTTTCTTTCACATAAGAGATCTTACAGAAGAAAAGCTGAGCTTTACTTCTTCAGTGTTACTGCAATGGGCAAATGTGTGTTAGCATTATGCATAGCATCTCATGGTGTATAAACGTGGCAAGATTGCCTATTAAATGGGAATATTCAGTGAATATCAAATGTGATGCTGACTAAGAGCTGGTTTTACTTTAATATCTTTAAACTCATCTGTAAGATTATTTTTTTTTTGGTGTAACGTCTCATGGTATCATAATATCATGGTTACATTATATTAGTCTAGGATTACTTCACAAATTTTAAATGGGAAAAAAAATCCAGCAGAACTGTTTCAATCACAAAGTGTTTCTTACACACTCCTCAAATGATTTTGTCATCAGCACAAAACAGACGAGACCCTAACAGATCTTTTATGTCTAACTACTACTGCTAGTAGTAATATAAACTCTCACAATTGTCCTGTGAGAAAACCTTTCTACTTTTTAGTCCCTTCTTGAATCCATAATGGAAAACTAGAGTTACAATGAGTTTTCCACTTTTGGCTGTGACTATAAACGAGATGTGGATAAAGTCCTACTTTCGATAAACAGAGTACCAAGTTTGGTTGTAAAATATAAACAGTACTAATAAAAGACAAATGCATCTCACTGAGCTCCTTTAAGTCACAGCATGCTTCCCTCCAAAGTGAAATACCATTGTTGTTAACAGGAACACCTGAAGTTTCATTTAAGATGCCCATTTTATGAAGATGTGACAAATTTTTGAATACCAATACTGTTGAATAAAGTGCCATATTATTCACCAAACTATTGTAAATTGTGCCCATGTATCTTACTAGGGGAAAAAAAAAAAAAAAGAAAATGTCAAAATAGACAATCAAGACTTTCATGGATTCTGACTCACATAAAGTAACCTTCCAAAATAAATCTATTTAAATCTATCAAGAAACAGTGAAGTCACTCTTGACCACAGTGAGAATACACAAATAAATTGCGTAAGTTTCTAGAATTTGAAAATTGAAGCAATTTAATTAAAATAACATAGTTTTATAATATATGAAACAAATGTAATATTAATCTATTTATGAAATATACTTAACACAATGTTACTGTGTCTTCATCTTTTTAATTTAACATAAGCATAGTAACTGACATCTAAGTATTAAAACCCCATTAAAATGTTTGAAAAAAATTGTGTGTTTTGAAAGCAATGTGTACTATTGATAGTGCTTTTTAAGTATGAGTACATTCTTCACTGTTGAGTAAATGAGAAAAACTAGTGTTGATTTGAAATAGGTCTAAACTCAGAGAAAAATACCAAAATAATCTGATCTGAAGGCCTATTTACTTTAGTAAAAATCAGTCAATCAGCAGAACTGGAGGAAATCGCACATTAGAAGTTTTTTTGCATTAAACTGGAACCTGCTTTGCAGTAGGACACATTAACATCAGACTGGTCATGAGTTTCAATCTGCTCCTGAACTTAAGACCTAAGTCAGGGTCTTTGCTTCAATGTTGTGAGTCTTCCCCCAGCAGCAGGAAGGATGAGACAGAGCCAGGCAGCTGCTGGGCAGCAGCACCAGCTGGAACAGCCTCACACTCACTGCCCATGGCTCCAATTGATGTTTGCATTGTCAGTGTCCTTAAACAGGGCAACAATCCAAGCTCCCACTTCTACACTGTGTTATGATTTGGTTATGAGCAGTCTGCTGTTCAACTCTGCAAGTATTTTGCCTCTTTCTTCCATCCCAGTATAAAAATAAACCTCAGCCCTTTATATACATCACTCTGTACATTTTGGTGACTTAAGTTTCTGGTATGTTTTAATTGGGTAAACTTGAATTGGCTTAAAAGTAAAAAAAAAAAAGCAGACCAGGAAACACATTGAAATTCACTTAGCCTGCTTAGTATATAATGAATGATGACAGCGTTAGCTTTAAGGAGATAATTAGTTTCATAGTCCATAAGAGTGAATATTTACTGGAGACACTTAGAATAATTTCTTTGCATGAGTGAACTAATAAATTTTAATGAAGACAAGTGTGATATTTGGGGTTATACAATTAAAAGCAAACATATAGCATATTTAGCAAATTGAAAACCTACTAGCTGCATGTATAAAATACACATTTGTTTTAGCAGTATTTTGTCATTTTTAAAACTATGCATTCACATCTACTTTTAATTAAAGTTCTAAACCTGTTTTTTTCTAAGTTTAATCAGTACCCATAGCACCAAAAATGTAGATGTTAAAATATGAAACAGTTTATTAAATAGCCTGAACAAACAGCAATTTAGAAAAAAACTCAGACCTTGTCCAGGAAAAGACTCCAGCCCACCCACAATCTAAGATTCCATTAAAGAGAAGGCAACATAGAAAGTTAGAACAAAGAAACTTCAAAGTAAGGGGGTAAGCCAAATACTGGCTTATTGTGGACAGGGCCATGAAAATGAAGTGGCTATTATATTTTTAAATATAATAACTAAATGTAAGGATCATATTTTCAGCTATTTGCATCTGCTTGTAGGAGATATGAGATTTTTATTTCTTGTTACTACTTATCACATACAGTGCACTGTGATCTATTGAACTATGTCAGTCTCATCAAACAGATGATTGACTCCTCACCCTGAGTCTTAAAATGATATGTTTGCTTTAACAGTCCTGCAAACACACAGGCCCTAACTAACAAAAAGAATAAGGGTCTTAGAGTACTGGCGCCAGTCTGGTTCTGTAGCTTCCTTTCTGTTTTTCCATGGAAGTCAAGCACAGTGTAAAATACCCATTCTCAACATATCTGATTGTTTCTGCAATCCAGCAGACCCTTTACCAGCCAGAAGCAGCCTAGAAATCTGAAGTTATGTCCCTTCCATTTCTCTGCAACACAAAGTAAGTGCCAGACTGTCAAGAGTTCCCCTGTAAGAACAGGATTTTCCTCTGAAATCCCACTTATTTAGATAGGCAGTAAAAGTGACATAGTAGCACAAAGAGAAGAAAAATTATGCTAATTGGGTATGAGGAAAAAAAAATCTCCATGCTGAGAACTGTAAGACTTCATTATCTCAAAGCACTTTTCAAGTGCCAAAAGGTACTGTGCAGTATTCAAACACAACATGATGACAGTTCAGGAAGGTTTGGGAGTAAGTCAATAGAATAACAGAGTTGGCAGTAACACAGACAAATTCAGAGAACATGTATAACACAAACAGCAAAAGGAGGGTATCATAGAAAGAAAATATTGTACTGCCCTTGTTCGATAAAAGTCCAATCTCTTGTCTGCACCGTTAGAACACTCACAGAATTCCAGTAGCAATTTCTTAAAGCACTGGTATAAATGTTGCCATTTCTCCCCAGTGTTAATCTCTATCATACTTTCTCTTTTCTGTAAGTCCACCTATACCTGCCCCAGTCTGCCAGATATATGGTCATTTCAAGATAAATTTCCAGTCTCATCTAATTCAGCAAAGTTATCAACAATCCTGAAAAAAGGTGGCTCCAAGTCAGGCATGCAGAGTTTTAAGCAGTTTACCTGAAACCATAGGACTTTTCCTTAAAAGAAGTCAGTCATTCAAGCAATATTGATTATGGAATTCTCCTTTATGTAATATATTAAGCAAAATGCTTCAAACCCCTTCTAACAGCACTGCTTTGTGGATTATACACTGTGATATTTTTCATAAACTACCCATTATATCTGCCTGGATAATGCTAAGCCCTGGATGCTCTTTTTTGGAAAGCAAACTGCATTCAACCTCCCAGATTAATGACACTTATAAATAAATAAAAATCCACAATTTACTGTTAATAGAAGACCAGATGGCATCCTCCAATGGAGCTGAAGGTACAGCATGCACTGACAGAGATTGGTTATAGGTTGCTGACTCATTTTTCATTTATTTTATGGGTGTTTTTCAGCATGAGGAGCTTGAAAGCTATGATACAGCTATCTCTGTCCGAGTGCTATCTCATACTCATAATAGAAATCGGTGATTAAAGTTTAATATGCAGCATTGAGACTATCTGCATATCTCAAGGGGCCACTAGAAGGAAATTAGCAAAGAATGATGCAAGTTTGCTAGAAGGATTTCATAGCCAATTCTAATTTCATCAGCTTTGATTGGAAAATGGGAAAGGCACTAACGCTGTGTTTCCTGCAAGTTTTTTGTCTAAATAAACATGGCACATTGAAAACTTTGAACTTACCCGTATAAGCTCCTGCAATTGGCATGGATTTGTCCTTCAGAAGTTCCCTAATCTGTCCTGGTAACCCAAACTGCTCAGCATAAAACACTGTCACGCAGAGCTGAGCGGAAGAGGAGCAGACAGACAACTAAAATGATACGCTGATTAGATGCCAAGAGAAGATTGCTTCTAATGTTGTGCCATGCCAGCAACTGAACAAGATGAAGCTCTTTTAGCTGAAACAAGAATCAGCTTGTAGCACCTTTGGTCTTTTGTGCAACAGAGAGTTTTTTGAAAGGTTATTCAAAAGGTTCAAGTGTTTTGAAAGGTTGTGGGCTTATAGAAAGCTCCTAAGTTTCAAGAATACTTTACCAGCTCTCTGAGTTCTCACTGAGCTCAAGTGAAGCCAGTTTCTTACCTGCATTATTTATGCTCTGTACTTCTACCAAGCCATCTTTCTTTATGCAAACCAAGCAATACCAGCAAATTCACTCTGTGCTTTTCTGAGATGACTTCTTTCCAGATTACTGTGTAGTAACCAAAGGGAATATTTCTGTGTCCTGTGTTATAGAATAGGTGCTTCAGAGATGCATTTACAGGAGATTTTCTGACCTGGCTAGCAAGAGGACAGGAGGGTTTTCTTAGCAGGCTTTACACTGCCATTTCTTCTAGTTCAGCTCTCTTACAACAAGTCTCTGCTGTGCATAACTACAAGTCATTATTGTAGTAGCAAAAGTCTACCTATAGTTTGAAAATCAGCCTTTTGGCATGACATGAAAAGGAAATAGCATAGAGTCTTTAGGCTGGAAACTCTTTATAGTTTTCTTTTCTGCAAGGAGAAGTTTTAAATTTCAGATTTCTGTTCCCTGCTTTTCAGTATTTCAGGCAAGAATGAAATCCAGCTACATTTCAGCTGTACTGATTTCAAGCATGCCATGGTACTTGGAATATGGAGCAAGAAGCTGAAACAGAAAAAAACGCAAGACAAATTCAAGACACGGGACTGCTGTGCAAAATCCAGCAGGGATTACTCTATCCTGTATTGGGTTCTGGAAAATAAACACTGCTATTGCTGGCCAGATTAGTAGTTGAAAGATAGCCTGGTTTGCAAAGGAACTTGTTCTTGTGATAAAGTCCCTGGCTATGAAAAGCCAATTGCAAGTTTGAGCCAACTCACTCAAGTAAGGAAGTTTCAGGTGTCAGCTACTAATCTGAGCAAATCAATGTCATTTAGATTAGTGCAATGTGAATTTGAAGAAAAATTGCCAGGTTAACAAATTCACTTTTCTTTTGAAAGTCCCCATGTGTACAAGCTTATGTAAGCTTAATTGAAGCCAACAAAGTGCAACTTACTTTTAAAAATAATTTAAGTACCTTTTATAGAAGTCAAATTAATCATTATAGTCACCAGGGCAAGTTTATAAAAAAAACCTCAGCAAAAGACAGAGGGGATTATGCCTTTGTTTATAGTTAGGGAAAACAAACAAATGCCCAGAGAGAAAGCTTCATTTTTTATTTGACACATACAACTTCTAATGAATATACCAGTTTGGATTCTAATGTGGTCACTAATTTTCATTTCAAATATAAAATACTTTTATCAGTATTATTAAGACAATGTCCCAGAGAAGTAGCAGAACAAAAATTTTTATTTGTTTTGCCTTTTTATTTATTTTTTTTTTTAATTAAACATAACTGCATGTCTCTTTGCTTTTCCTTATTCTGGAAAAGGCTTCACTTTTTCTAATGTATTCAGACTGTAATAGTTTGATTTGAGAGTGAAAAGGGAGAGGAACGGTTCAAAATTTAAAGATTTGTTTTGAAGAAATATGCTTTTTTTTCCAGCAAAGGACTTCAGCAACAAATTTCTGAACTTCAGCAGAGTTTGTTTTATAAAAAGTCATTTTCTTCCAAAAACACTACTTATTTTGATGAAGAAGGTGCTGCCTAACGGAGACATAGAGCAAGGAAGACATCACACTGATCAGATTCAATTTGCCTAAGCATGTTAACCCATATATCTAGTCAGTGAAGCCCAATTGCTCCTAATGCTTACTGAAGTAGTAAATCTTTCCTGCTGTACCAGGCTGCAGGATTGTCCAGAGGACCTGAGGAATCTCCTCAAAATCCTTAAAGCATCAAGAGCCATGATTGGCAGCAACAAATAATAAACGCATGAAGTGTTCCAAAAAACACACTTCTCTTCAGGCCTTTGTATCTCTCCCTTCTGCACTGTTGTGGGTTTTGTTAATTTCTACTATAATTTAGTCCCATGATTTAACTCTGCAGTATAAAGCATGGATCAGTGTAGTCATTTGTATAGGTAGGGGTAAAACTCAGGGAATTGAGTTTTTTTTTTTTATTATTATTATTTTATTTTTTTTCCCTTGGGGCTTCACTTGAACAGGAATTTGCCTAGGACACTTGCTTATACTCTTAAATTCTCCACTTTCTTACTTATATCCACATAACAATTCCTAATCTGACCTGATTGATGCGACATGAAGAAAAAGTTTGCATAGCATTACTCTTTTATCATCTTACTTCTTCTAAATGCTTCAACAATGATAGTATTATATATTGTTAAGCCCCTTGTGTGCTTGCAAGCTGTCAGAGTTAAGTGATGAACTGAACAGGACAGCAAACTGCATGAAACTAGCCTGGCTGCCCAGTGATCTGACTATCCTCAGCCTGCAGCTGCTAGAGATGTTTCATAGCTTTGCACTGAAAAATTCTGATTCCTCAAATTAATTTTCCTTCCCCTCCCCACCACCATAACACAATATTTTGAAACAGTTAATGTGCCAAAATTGATCTCTGATGTGTGCTTGCTTTACAAAAAAATGTTAGATTAAAAATATTTGCTTATAAAATAGCTCTTGTCATAGTTCTTTCTAACTCTGAGAACACAGCTAATCATTACACAGATTAATTTACACTGGAAACCTTCAAGCTAGTGTAATTATCTCATTCTCTATATTTGTATCGGGGCATCACTGAAGGCAATAAAAGAATATGCCATAAGTGGTCTTTTCCATGATGCTTTTTTTTATACTGTCACTTAATATTACAGTGTGTGTGAGAGGGTAATTTTGTTGTTATGTGGTTCAAGGACAGCTTCATGAAGGTGTAAAACTCCATATTCAGGAGAGTTCACTAAGGGTCCAGACACACTACTTAAACAGCAACATTATAATTATTCAAAGTTGTCATTTCATATTTTTATTTAATGTTTGTCAATATAAGCTACAAAAGATGAGTGTAAAGTTAGTCTGTAATGAGCAAGATGACCCTTTCTGTTCACAGTTCATCAATAACAGCTTACAGTATGAGAACTGTGATGCACAAACTGTCTTACTCCTTGTTAGTTTACTTGGGAATAGGAGGGACTGTAAGACTGTCACATATGGAACCAATAAGCCTAATGCTGTTATTAATAGTATTTGAAATAGAACCATGTTTATTCTGAGATTTTGCTTAAGCAAAGCTGAAATCAGAACATAAAGTCACCTGAAACTACAAAACACACACAGCATTTAGAAAACACCATGTTTTTCTTCCATTTAAGGCTGAGCAAAAATGGAATTTCATATTGCTTGGCAAGCTTTGTCTCATTTTTAGGCTCTCATTGCAATAAACTCTTCATGTGCCCACTAGAAGCCAAACACACATGCAGAACCAAATTCTCTCCTGTTTACAGCATTTCCTTGCATGCATCCAACACTCATCCGGCCAAAATAATCCGATCTGTTTATGACAACGTGGAGACATCAGCAAGCCAGATCATACAAGAGAACTCAACCCACTGTCATTAATATTATGTTGCCCATGGACAACTCTAATGCAGCATCATTATGCTACAGTGCCTAATCACTTCCCCTGCGGTGACACGCAGGTCCTTCTAGGAAAGCAACTACCACTGTTGCTGCAGGAGGCTGGTTAATGTCTGCGCAGAATTGAAAGTCAAGATCATTGCCTAATAAAATAAAAAGCTTCATCTCAGAGAGAGGAAAACCTTTTCTGCATAAACAGGGAAATAAAACCTTTGCAAGCCTCCTGCTGCTGGGCACCATTTTGTGGAGATGGCAACATCTGAGGCTTTGGAATAGCGAGGACCTGGCAGAATGTCTGACAATGAGCTACCATACTGTGGGTGTCAGGAGCTACACGTCAGCAAAACAGCATTCACCAGCTGGAGGCCCGCAAGTGCCAGTTTTAATTATAAACTTTATTTTCAAATAGAGTTCACAGTTTATACAGGGTACACTTCATGCCATCAGAGCATTTGAACACTGCACCAATGAAATTGGTGGCTGGTTGTTTTCTTAAAAATAGAACTGTAAACATAACATGTTTGCATTCATTCAGAAGAACAATAATCTTTCACAGTCAGTTTGTCAAGGATCGTAGCACGTGTTATCCAGATGTGCAAGCAAAATACCTAGAGATTCCTTCTGTGCACAGAGCTGTTTTCCTCTGCTCTACCCTCACCTTTAGACTCATGATTATTCCTTTTGTACTTTTCTTCCTTACAAATTCAATGGCCTTAGTTTTACAAATTTAAGCACACATACATTCACCTAAAGGTTGATTTAAATGTTTATTTTAGGTTTGCCAGAGAGATTGTTGCTCACTTTTACATACCTTGATTCCATTGTACTCATGCCACAACTAAGGAGGCAGGAAACATGCACACGAGAAGAGTTGGTCAGTCAGTTTGTGATTTCACCCATGCTTTCCAATGTTCACTTGCCACAAGTGTTCTTTTGTTTTATAACCCTCCTTCTTCCAAACTGTTACTGGTAAGGACTCCCTTCTAAACTTTCTGTATTAAACTTCGGAGGGTCTTAAAAGTATTAATTCCTTCATATACTTACATGGGGTCTGACAGTCTTATGTGTATATGTAGTTACATATGCATATGTATATAAAACTATTTACACATTCTTTTGGTAACACGATAATGAGTCTTTAGATGCAATAAATAAGAGCTTATAAGGTATTATTTTCCTAGTGTACTCCAACTAATTCTAATCCTTCAGAAAACGTCTGCATAATTTGTTATCACATATTATAGCATTTTATTTTTCCTACTGTAAGCTAGTTTGAAATAGCATGCAAAGCAGGCTGTAGGTAAGGGACTCTCCTGACACACGGTGCTGCATAATACTTCCGGAAACTAGAATCTGATGTAAGAAATGTTGTACTGATTTTATTTCAGAAACTGAAAAATGATGTAGTGTTGTTCACCTACAGTGAACAGACCTCATGCATTAATTAACTGCTTCTTAAGCTGTCCATTTAGATTAATGGAGAAAATTCCAGTAGAGATGGAAACTAACTCACTACAAAATAATGCATCTGAGTGACAGACTGGTAATCTGCATTTAAAAAATGGAGGAGATGCGAATGAAAGGACAGAGACATATCAGATATATGCTGTCAAAAATCTCTTCTAGAACTTGCTTCACTTAATTCCTTTATAACACACTGACAGGCATGATGTATCTTTTAGTACTTTAAAAGATTCTCCAGTAAGCCAGAAAAGCGAGGAGCAATTCTCTTGACCCTAGCGCCCAGAATAATTATGATTATCTGCACTATTTAGCCTGAAAGGAATCGGACACTGTTCATGGTCTGTTAGTTCAGCTATGATGTTTGATAATCTATACACACAAGTCATTGAAGGTCACTCAGCCTTAGAGTACTTCAAACACACTTAGTTAGCCTTTACTGAATGGTAAAGTGCAAGTGCCCCATTCCTAGTGCTATGACACTATTGAAAGGCTGGAACTGCTGAAGGATGAAAATACTTTCATTTTATGTCTGCTACGTAGAAAGATTTGAATAAACTCAGTTGTTTGTGTGGACTGTAAATATGAAACGCCTGCTAGGATGTCAAGAGGAGAGAAGACCAAACAGATGGAAAATGAAGCTGAATAAAATTAAGCTGATTCAGTGCAACTGGTTAGAATTATTACCAGAATCTTCCCCTTCACCCTAACACAGACAAAAACCCCCAACTGTATTAGCATTCCTTAGTTACAAGTTTGCTTCAGTTGACTAAAAAACTAAATTAAAAATAATACAGTGGATCTACCTCTGTAGACCTACGCCATGGACTTATGGACATTAAATTGTACTTCTGCCTACAAGGGAAGCAGCCATGACATCATCACACAGCGGAACACAAAGGCATACCAAAAGAGCTCCTTTTCAATGAGAAAGTGCTACTTGATTGATTTATGCTCACAGAAAACAACAATACGTTTTCTGACCACTTTGGGGAACCAATCCACTTGATCTTTCAGAGATTATGCTTTTTTCACTGGTTTATATCTACAGAAAGTGTCAGATGGAGCGGGCAAAAGAATATCTGTTCAAGAGTAACCTTTACATTCTAGATTTCAAGAAATAAAATTCAGAACCAAAGTTAAAAGATTACATGTAGTTCTCTAACTGCTACAGTGCCATAGCTTTCCAACTTTGCCAGAAATCAATATTCTCACACTGATACAAAATTAACGTCAGAGAGCAGAGACTTGGCCCTCAGTATTGATTCAAGTCATCTCTATGACTCGAGCTGGTCTGGAAGAGCAAAAAACTTCCAAAAGTATAATCTCTTTCCAAGTACATTATCACCTTTCAAAACTACAACAGAAATACATTTTGTTTGCTATTGTATAGTCTGCATCCATGTCAAAAAACACCAAAGCACAACAACAACAACAAAAATCAACAAAATACCCAAAAAAGAAATCCCCCAAAATGCAGGGTAGAAAAGCTTCAGACTGTGTGTGATTCTGTGAGACACACCTAATTCCCTGGGTACTTTTCTTTTTGAAGCTGCAATTTCTTACTTGCAAATCCTCTTTACTATATGCACAACTGTCAACTTCCAACATTTTTCATCTTTTTAGCTTGGCTGAACCAATGCTGAGATGAGAGTAAGGCTCTTTGTATTCTGCATGTGTCATCTCTAAGGGCCTTGGTTACCAAGTTTTAACTACTGAACCACTACATAAAAAGCCAGGCACAGCATGAATTTCAACTCAACCTTATTTCAATTAAGACAGAAATGCCACTAAGAACAATCTGAGGATGCTTATCCTTCTCTCCAAAATTCTGAAATAGTGGTAGAATAATTTTGTTATATGTTTCTCCCCTACCATCTTTTGTTATGTTAAATTCATAAAAATCTAAGCCTAAAAGCTGGAGCTGATTTTTTCTTAAATTCACTTCCTAAAATATCTACATCCCAAACATTTGTTGTAAAAGTATTTCTTATAAATAACCAAATTGAACAAACACATAGTTCTGCTGAAGCTTTATGGTGGCAAGATGGTGTATTTAAATCAGAGGTTGAAAAAAGATCAATACACAATTATTTTTTAATATGTCTTTGTTATTCACTTTTTCTTTGGATTTCTCTATTAATCTTGGATTAATTTTCTTTTTGCAATAGTTATAATGCCATTAGTGGTTTTTGTATCTGAAATACTTTAAAAGAGAAAGAATACCCACTATTTTAATATATCATAAGGAAATCTATATCAAGGTAACAGATCAAAGCTGCATACTTCATTTTTACAACCAAATAAAATTGCACATTCCTTAGTTTAGCACAAATAAGTCATGCTGTGGCAAAGAATGGTATAAAGAGCTGTCAGACAAGGATGCAGTTATTCCCATTTTTTTTTCTATTTAAGGCAGTACATTTTCTGTTCTATCTAGTACCTGTTATCACTATGAAAAATATTAATACCTCAACATCTATCCCACAGAGACCATGTTCACTGTGTCTGCATTTCTATTGACAAAAGCCCTTTCACTGAGCTCAACATCAGTACCACAGACTGCCCTTATAAATTCCAGCCTAGGAGTGTATTCAAGACAGAAACTTTCCAGTCAACTACCTTAGAATATTGTTGAAAAAAGGAGGTTATGCAGCTTCATATAAATCTTCTCATCATACAAGCCAGGTTTGTTCTGTTTGTTTTTTTTTTTTTTTTTCATGACAGAATAAAGAAAGAAAAATTTTGCCAGCAATTACTCTTCAGGAACTGGTCTCTTCTAATCACTACTGGCCAAAATGCAGCTTCCAGTATCTAGTGAATGGCTTGTGAATATATAAAATTTCCTTATATTGTTGATTCTCTCGATTTTGAAGGGTTTCTCATCTGGCACAGGTATTTGACTGGTCCATCCCAAGTTTCAGTGACTGCAAATTTAGAATGCAAGTTGCAATGAATAGTGCCCAAAGACTAAAAGACTTTTCACCCAAGCTTAGGATGAAGAAAAAGTTTGTGACAAAAGTAATTTCAAGCATTTCAGTCTTCATCTAATGCTTGATAATTCTTTCCCCTCAGTCTTCTTCAATAACCTTTCTCCGATAAAATTTCTTAGCATCAAGGAACAACAAAAATTATACAAGTCTCCATTAAGAGATTAAAAACTAAAACACACCTCAGGACAAAGAAGACAATTCAACTATCCTTGCACTGGTAAATATTCAAATTAGTTTGAGGTTTTAGAGTGTTACTTTCTCCTCACGTTATAAAGAAAGGAATGTGGCTTTACAATTCTCCCTGTTTATCAGGCACCATTGCCAGTTTTCAGATACAGAGACAGAAATTGTTAGTTCTCATAGGTCCCAGAAGTTCCCTTTAAGGTACCAGAAAACAGTTTGATGATAGGGAGTTTACTCAGCATCTTTTTTTCTCCATTACACTCAAAGGATGAGTAAAGGGTGCAGAAGGTATGACAGCAACAGAAAAACACGTGATCTTTATCATGCAACGAAACAGGAGACAGTTTTGCTTCAATACAGCTTCGTTTAACTAGCGTCAATCTCTTCATGCAATGCTATAAGCCTGTAATTTCCCTGCTGCCTTATTTTCCAAGGAATCTTCAACTTGAATATCACCAAACAACTCCAGTTGGTGACAGGGAAGTGAGAGCAATTAGGAACATATATAAAATTAACTACGAGCAGAAAAAGTAAAGCAGATATAGAGTCACTATCAAAGAAAACTAGGGCTGTCAGCAGTAAAGACAAACAAACCAATGAAAACAGTTCAGGGTAGTAAAGCATTTGTGCTGCAGATACTACAAAAGAGTTCAGATTTATGGGGAGAACTTGATTTACAATCATAATTGGATAAAGTTTACAGGCACAGCAGAAAATAAAGGGATTGGACACAAGACAGACATCTTTAGTTACAGGTTTCAGGCCATTCAGTCATTCCTCTTATAAAGACTATGTTTTTTTATTATTTTTTTTAAGGTGTAGGGTTTTTTTTTCCCCCACTTAGATTGTAATATTTTATGACTTTTATTTTACAAGTATTTCTCACTTAGACCATCACAGTAACAAGGAAAAAAAAAACCCCTCAACTTTTGGACACAAGCCTTCCTAACTTTGTACACAACCATAATTCTAAACCACATGACCGTCTAGCAAAATGCAGTACTGTTCTTCAAGAATGACAAAACTGCGGAAAAAAAAAAATCAGCCTTTTATATATTTGCTATTTCACACACAAGAGCAAATCCCTATTTATTTCTAAGACACCAACAATTTCCTTGCCAGCTGTTATTGGTCATTAGCATCTTCACTTATTCAAATAACTTTGCCATTCAATTGCTTCCTCACTCTTCACATGAATACTTCATGTGGTTTTCTACTGGAATTAAAGATCACCTTTCAAAAAAAAAAAAAGAATTTGGCAGTTACTCTGACTTTTGAGTACATATGAGTTGACTAAGCAGCCAGTACACAACAAGGCTGAACTTAGATTGCCATGCAGTTCATATTTATCATTAAATTTCACAGGATACCATGTTGGAAAGGACCTCAAAGATCATCTGGTCCAACCTTTCTTAGCCAAAGCACAGTCTAGACAAGATGACTCCTCACCCTGCCTAGCAGCATCTTGAAAGTGTCCGATGCTGTGGAATCCACCACTTCCCTGGGGAGATTCTTACAATGTCTGAATGTTCTCCTTGTAAGAAGTTTTCCTCTTGTGTCTAAGCAGAAGCTTTTCAAAAGTCTGATTTATCAAGTCTGCTACTGGTTTTGTATTCAGACAACTTGAACAACATTTTAAACCATATTGGTATTAAATAGATTAAACCAGAACAGATAATAAATAGCATAACAGAGAATACTATATATATATTTGAGTCTTCTCCTTGACTACCAACAACTTTCGGAAAATTCAAAGTCTTGATTTAGCCCTGCAACAATTTCTCGTACACAAATGACAGTTTAGGCATATTGTGCGCTTTTCCTATAAGAGCTGCTTTATACCCTGGCACTTTCTTCATTATTCTCAAACTCAAGACAGGATGTCCTGTGGTTTTAAGAGAAAGACACTTTCAGTTGGCATTTGTGGCTAACAAAAGGCTGTCTCTGTACACAGTATCACAGAAAAATTGTTTTGCTTTTGCCTCAAAGAAGTGTTAGCTATAAACCCTGTCAACAAAAACTGCCTGGTTATTGCTAGCAGCACAGACACGCTTGGGTTTCTCTTTGCTGAGGGGCTTGCCACGTACCAGCAGAACTGTAATCTTACTTGTTTTTGCCGGCGGGGGTAGAAGGTCTGCCATGCCACATGGCACTTGGAACTGCTACAACACACAACCCATTTACATTCAGTGTATGAGCTTCCAGGTCCAAATGCATTTTAATACAAACATAAATGTAAGGGTTGGGGCTTTTCTTACACATCTAGTACAAGTTACACAGGCACCTGACAATCATAAACCAGCCACCATAAAATGCTGAGTCCTCGGGAGCAAATTGCAATGCCACAGGGGCAAGAAGTTGCATTTGTTTTAACACCAGTAAACAGATATTGCCCAAAGAGAAGCATGTTTTTGAGTATCCCTTAAGGCAGAAAGCACATGGACTATGGTACAGACAGGACACATGCTCCAAATACCTTCTGCATGACTTCCAGGCAGATTTACTACGCGTGGAAATAAGGAGGCAACTTCCAATGCTTTTATCATAATTTTGATTCAAGCTGTATTCCAGTTTCTAAATTCTTGCAGATGCTTTACAAAAACTCCTGCCTGCATTCACCCATCATAATAATAATATTGTTAAGATCCACCCACCTGCTCTAAATGTAGTTTTGGTAATTGGTGATACATAAGAAATCTCATCAACCAATATATTTAAATTATTTATCATCTAAACAGTAATTGCAGTTTTCAGGATAAGAGGAATGAACTAGCTCAGTATTACTGAAATCCTCC
>JAWWEU010000163.1:30701797-30723292 GCA_035583155.1 Acropternis orthonyx | reverse complement strand
TTGAGATTGTGCCAACAATAGTTTAACAATCATCATCATCTTCACTGGAGTCTCTATTATACCCTGCAGGTTTTATTTTTCACATGCATGTCCAACACACTTGCGACATTAGGAAAAAACCGAACAAAAAGCCTTTAGGCAGAATGACTTTTTTTTCTGGAAAACTTTGCCCCAAACCCATGAAGTGAAGACTTTTTCAATCCACTTTTGCCAAGAGACATGAGTCAGATAAGCCATCACCTTAGAGTCGAGTTGGTCAACCTTTAAAATTGAGTTTCAGACCCTTACTAATTGCCTTGTGACTTGTAAAATTTGGGTGCTTATCTAAATTGAGCCTGTAGACAAGAAGTGTGGAAAAGCAAAGAGTCATGTATGCTTGTTCTATGTCAGTCTCTCAGCTCTTCTAGTTTTCTCACAGCCACACAAACTCATAATATTTTAAGCCCCTGACAGCTACAGAAGGCATTAAAGAAGCTTCCTGTGCTTCCTCTGACAAAAATAATGAGACCTTTAAGAATGGACGAAAGCTCTGAAAAAAAAATGTTCTATATGCTTCTAGGCTGATTAATCAATACTTAATTATTTAGAAGCTCTAAATGGTCATCTTCAGTTGGCACGCATACAAAACATGTTATCATCTGTCAATAGAGGCAAGGAAATCAGATTGCAAGCATGTAACAGGGCACTGCTATGTAGGGAAAGAGCTTACTCCATTTGCTGCACTTTACATTTCATTTCATCAAAGGTGTTTATGTCACACTTAATGAGATGAGGGACAACAGAGACCTCAATAGCAGGTCTTAGTGCTGTCTGATAACTGCAGCAATCTGGGAATAAACACTGCTTTGCAGAAACCATTTTTTAAAGCCCTAATAATGTAATCGTAGGCCTTAGTAGAAATTGGTTAATTGGATCATCTATGTTTTGTTCCGGGAGTAAAATGTGTATTCCTATGATTAATTCATTACAGAGTGTTTTTACTGAAGTTAATTTGATAGTTCTGAATCAAGGCATCACACTGCTGAGTGGCTATTGTGCTTCTGCAGAATTTATATACTAAAGCCTCAAAATATTTCTGCCTTGCTAAAGTTGCCTTAGTTATCTGATCCTCCAGATGTAATGAGGATCTTGTTAATTCAGCTTGAGGACAGCACAGCCATCACTTCCCCAGAGCTCTCAGTAAGGACAGTGGCTGTTGATTCACAGCAGTTCTGTGAATGCCAAGTGATGAGAACACCCAGCGTTACTAAAACAGTGTGCCAAGTTTTCTCTAGTTCCTTTTTACATCTCCCCAAGCAGTGGATGAGCTTTCCTCTATATTCACTTCTACCTGAAAGGTTCAGAGGAACAGTGGCACTGGTCTCCATCTAGCCAGTAGCTACTGAAAGGAACATGCTCCACAACTGCCTCACAAGCCCAGACAGCTGAGACTGTCCACCAGTGGTTTTTCCACAAAAGTGTTTGAGCTCCTTTGGTTCCAGGTTTTTTTTAGCCACTAATCTGCTCTGACAGTCTCTCTCACCCATTAGTGATCCCATCTACAGACTTTTAGGCACATGGTCTCATATACATATTTGTACTCAACAAATGTATGTTCAGTAAATACTGCTGAAGTGTCTACATATGAGAAATTAGCTGCCTGCCAGCTGCGTGAATGCCTACAGACAAACAAGAGAGAGCTTGAAATTACATTTCACTCAGAGAAAGAAAAGAGAACTCTTTTACTGTCCACCTGAAAGAAGATGATGATACTCTTTGCAGAAAGCAGCCTCAGAATAACATCTCCTTATACCTTCTGAGATCTCTAGATAAAAAATTCACTAAACATTAATATTAGTTATAATGTAATATTACTCAAAGAACCATACTAAACTTTATTATTTATTATACTAGGCAGTGTACTAGTACACAGATAGAAAATAATTTTTTTGCCTGGAATAAACCTGTCTGTAGGCTGGGCTGCTGGGAAATCAACAAATACAGATATAAAGATAATGTAAACTTAGTGACTCCTCTCATCATGGCTATTCTAGCTCTGACTGTCACGTGCTCCATATTAGCCATAAATCTTTACCTCAAAAAGTAGTGGGAAGCAAGGGTTAACTGAATTATTTATTAATCCTTAAGCAAATTATAAGGGCAGATATCTTTTTACCTTCCTATATATCTTCCATTCTCAGGATCTGACATGTTCTGAACAACAAAAGGTTTTCTTTAACAGACAGAAAAACTTTCTACAGCTCTCAAAGTTTATATGCCTGTTAAAATAGGCTGTAGTAATTAAATGCATACACATGCTTGAATGATAAATTTTAGTAATAAGTGCACTGGGACTTACTATGACCTTATCAAGTGGGGCTAGCCAGTCATTAATTCAGATAAAGCAATTTATTATCATAATCTTTCTCCTATACTATTGTAAGGCATATGATTTATCCTAATTTGCATATGCAGATTGAGATGCAATCATTCCATTAATTTTAATGCTTTTTCTTAATCCCATCAAGATGAGCACTTTGTCTTAAAGTTCTGTACAACATACTTGCAACTGCCCATTAACATGTTATCCTAATATTAGTATGGATGAATTATAATGAACAAAGTGCATTAATTTGAATGTACTAGTTACAGATGTGAAACCACAGCAGTAAGGCATACACACAATTCTCTCTTCCTACATAGGGATACTTGTACTTGTTGGGAATGTTGCAGTTCTTGTATACATTGCGTACATTTCTTCAGGCAGGCATTTGGGGCCCATCTCTGACCACTGTCAGAGGTGAGATCCCACGGGGTGGTCGTTCTGGCTGGCTAGGGCTGAAAGGACTTTAAGTCTCTGACACCTCATTTGCAGAGAGGTTCTTTGTCACAAAATGCACTAGCAGCACCAAAAGAAATCCCTTGGATAATATTAGAAGAAAGAAGAAAAAACTGGGACAAGTGAGAAAAGAAAAAAGATTTTAAAGCCAGTTCTGACAACAGTTTAGCATCTTGTATATTACCAAGTATTTGACTTCCCTAATTTTCAGTACAATGTGCAGTGGCAGAATGAACCATTCATTAATACGTCAAAAGTGAAGACTCACAGAAAACAGACACTCAAAATTTTGTTTACTAAATACAAATTAGGAACAGATCCATCATGTTAATTCACATGTAATATTCAATAAAATCATAACCTTTGTTCTAATATTTCCACTGATTCAACCTATAGGCAGCTTCATTTTAGACAGAGTCTGAAAACAGGTATCTATCTGAGTGTATAAATGTATTTATTTGAATGCAGGGCAAGTAATGACATTTCATTTACAAAATCAAGAATGAATGTGTAGCAAGCAGATCTTTTTAATTGCTGAAAGTGGAATTCAGATAATGTTAATTTGCTAAAACTGCTGAACAGACATTAGGTAGAAAATCCAGTATTCAAAAATCTAAACAGATCCTTGTATAATCAATACAAAGGCTAAATTCAATTTACTGTTATATTAGAAAGGAAGTTTGATTTTAAGATTATTGGCAGAAGAGTACCTATAATTAAAAACTTTCAGAAATCTTTCTAGAGACATTTCTCAATATCATTTTGCTTAGTTAACAAAAATAATAGTTTCTGGCTGTATTGTTTCATTTCCTACATTGCCATAAATTAGTATAAGCAGTTGAAATTAGGCATTTCATTGGGCATTTATATTTGTTTAACTGAATTCAAGGTTTGACCCATTAAAACATATGCAAGTGAAAATATATCAAGTATTGATATATATTAGTCATCCTAATTAGGCAGAGATGATTTATCAGTGATGAGTAGGTTTTCAGCAAGCAAACAAATATACATTATGTCCCCAGTTCTTAGAAGCCTACCAGAGATGCTTCAGGTAACAGATTTGGACCAACATGTTTTATTCATGACTTAAAGCTGGTGTTATTTTCCAATGGGAAAAGCAGCTGTAAGTTTGAGTAATTACTATATTGGTCTAACCTTTTGCTATTATTAACCAGCTGGGATAATATTGAGGATTTGGCTTCATTCAGTCCTCCCCTGAGTTCAAAGGGCTGTTTCTGCTCTCCCCATTTCTTCACAGACTGTTTCTGAAACTTGTCAGCGCTTTGTATCAAGACTTAGTCAGAATCTCAGCCAGGGAGCAGAGGATGTGCAGATCACTTCAACATGGAGACAAGTACCACTGTCTGTGATTCACAAAATGCCTTTTTGCTAGAACTTGTTTTCAGTTTTAGTACTTTCATCAACAGTGTTTGTTCTTCATTCCAAGTTAGCATTATCTCAACACTGGTTTTCCTTTTTTTTTTTCATTTTAATTAAACCATCTACTGATACTGCATCTACTTCAAAGGCACAGTAAGCGGCCTGCTTGGTTGTGAGGTTCTGGGGAATATGTGGCAGTGGTGGGTGAATTCCCAGTATATTTTTGATATATGTTTACATTATTGTATAGAAGCAAAAAGAGCTGTGAAATTCAGTGTGGTAATACAGAATACTTTGGAGGTACAGGACTGTGTACAAGTTTATCTCAATCTTTATTAGAAATGTCTTTTGACTTCTGGAAGGAACTTTCAACAGGGGTATTATTTTAACAGTGTTTCTTGCTCAGTACATTGACCAACAAAAACATTCTAGTGAGAGCACACAGGTATTTGTCAGTTTCAGAAGGGGAAAATTTCATTTCATTTCACATGGATCTTGCACCACAACATAGTTAACCTCGAGTTAAGCTGTGACTTTCTTCATTCTCTTTGACTTTTTTTTTTTTACGAATGTGAAGTGCGCAAAAGGGATCTCAGTACTCATATGTAGTACACCCTCTTGATGCAGGAGAGATGAGTAAAGAATACTTCCATCATTTGGGCAACTGCAGTGTTTTCTACTTAACCTGTCTCTTGCCAGTCTTACTGTGCTGAGACATTGAGTTCAGAGGGTGCTGGAAATGAACCAACCCAGCACCTGCAAGTTGGGCTGCTTTCTCATGTCATCACAGAATCACAAAATACGCTGAGCTAGAAGAGACCCATAAAGATCAAGTCCAACCCCTGGCCCTTCACGGGACCATTCCCAAGAGTCACATCATATACCTGAGAGTATCATCCAAATGCTTCTTGAACTCTGTCAGGTTTGGCCATGAGTTCTCTATGTGCATCCCAAGTCCCAGCTATACCTATTCTGCCTCCCCATTTCTGCACTCAGCACTGGCCTCTGCAGAGATGTAGCAGCCTCATTGCAGCAGTGCAAGTGGGCTGAAGCAGGACAGTCCAGGCACCTGCAAGCCTCTCGCTAAGCACACCACCTGGAGGGCAGCGGAGAGGAATCTGAGACACCACGGCACTGTCTGCAGTGCAGACACACAAGTCATTAGCGACTATTCCTCAGAAGCCAATGTAAGTCTGTGCTCATTAGCACCAGTTTCATCTCAGTCATGTCAAAACAAGCCAGCTCAATGCTTCCTCCTGCCGGACTCCCAACAGCACAGAGCCCCCAGAAGTCACCAAAGTGATCCTTAGTATCTCCGGTACTGGCGTTGATTTGCAGCTCACAGCCCCTCAACTACCAATTTACACTGGGTAATGTGATTTAGTTTGCATATAAATGGCACTGAAACCCTTCCCGTTGAACCTAGAAACATGGTATATAGCTGTAAACTGGATTTTAAAAGGTTGAGGAATATTCTTTGATCCAAACAGATGCAAAATCCTACTGATTAACATCTTTTAGCATAAGATACAAAAAAGAAAATTGAGAACACCTAGATAGAGATCAAACTCTTCCATAGTACATGATGCCATACTGAAAGAGTATGAAAAGGACACATTTTCTACTTTAGACTATTGATCTTTTTGATGTTAACTGCAAGCTTTAATTAAAATTTCAGATACTATTAAAATGCCACATAATTAAGAAGAAAAAACACTAGCTTAGCAAAGATACAAGTCTTATGGCTTGTTTCTTTGTTTTTGTTTTAAGTATTAGCAAGGAAATCCCTTACAAGTAGAAGACCATTTCCAACCACTGGAATATAAGGTTTTTATATTATCTTAAAAAACCTTAACATTTGGTCTGTAACATCCAGGGTGTTAAGTTTCTTAGCTTTATGACAAGGTGACTGCAAAGAATCCAGTCTCTTCATTCATTCTCTCATTCTGATATGGCTATAAATGCCTTTTTCTTTTCTTCTGGATCCTTGAAAGCTTACACTATCTCCTTGCAGTATGTTTTATTTTATGGCTCTGTTACCGATCTTCCCTTTACAACACAGTTTCTTTTCTGCTGTTAAAAAAGAGGGGAGAGGAATCTGATTCTTCCTCCTGGATTCCTGTTTTAGCACAGGAAGGTCTTCTGTATCTCCTTGCACATTCCATAAGTAATAATCCAACAGCAAAGACTGAGCTTTAGCATCAGGCTCAGACTTTACCACTAGCAGTTAGGAGATGCTTCCATTTCCTTTCCATTTTTTGTCATTCCAACATGTTCAATTTGTTTCTCAATATAATTGAAACCTAAACTTAGCAAATTCATAAGAAAGTTCATTTTCATTTCAAACAGCATGCACTCCTTTGAAAGGATATACACTCTCCATCAGAACTGTGAGAAGTTTCATGCATAACCTGAATGGGTCCCCCTTGAACTGTCCTGAATCACAACAGGTCATTTCATCCCTTCGTTCTCCCAAAGACATTGGGGTGAACTTAAACTCCTCACATCTGTTTTCTGAATCACAACAAAATCAAGTGCCTGAAGTGCCCTAAAGCAGAGAAAAGCCAACTTCCTGCCCTTGCCATGCACACACAGAACCTGATTCCTATAAAAATAATATCCTTGCATTAACAGCTACACAGTGACTCCACCTAGAGAGAGAGGAGAGGCTGGAAGCCAAGTGTTGTTCTCAGGTGCATGCCACAGAGTCTGGAGAGGGGAGAGAATGTGTTTGTTCCTCAGCATCCCTTCAGCAACCAAAAGTGTGATCACTGGAAGTTAATTAAACAAGACTTTCTGGGCGTGCTTTGTTCACAAATGAGCTTTAAGCTGGAGATGTAAAGAGTGATTCTGAGTTCACTTACACAGTGATCACTCCCGAGAATGGATAAGCCCATTTATCAGCATATTCTCGATCAAGTCAGCATCTTAAAGGAAAAGTAGATTATCCTCCACAACAATTTTATTCAAGACTAGTGTTAATTTTATTTTCATTCTTTAATGGAGTTATTTTTCTATAACTTCCTTTGTTGTATATATTTTCTCCCAAGACTTAGAGAATATCTTTTTTTTTTTTTTTTTTTTTTTTTATGAGTCAATATTGTTATTCTGGTCAGTCCTTTGCACAGAAATGCTGGAACAGAATTTTCTGAATTTCTTGCAGATACTGCTATTAATAATAAACTCGATAAAAATAGTAAATTTTACCAAGCAACTCAGCAGAAGAAAGAGTTGCCCAGTGGAAGTGTCAATTAAAATCTGCTCAACCAACAGTGACAGATGGCTACTAATAAGGGGAATTTCTCTGAAAAACCCTATCTAGTGTCCTCACACTGGGAACTAGGTATCATGTGCATAATTTTCAGTGTGCATACCTTCATCAGTATGAGATGGCTCCACTGTGGCATGACTCTTATCACTCCATAGTATGGCTAGCGGAGGTATGGCTGATAAGGGAATCCTCATACCCACAGCCATACAATGCACATTGCAGTAGTTTGAGAAACACATTTATTGGCTCTTACAGATTTAAATGATTGTGTGATCCACAAGCAAATCTGAAAAGGGAAAACATGTTGATAGCACATTGTAGATAGGGTATTCGTAACCATTGTTTCTTTACAATTGCAGCATCTTCAAACAGATGAAATGATAATGAGTAGTAAGCGAATTTTATATCCAATTCGTAGAACTGGACTTCAGAGATAAGCTGCCAGCAATTTTGAAAATACTTAAAAGACCCTAGAGGTTTTTGATATTACTTTTAAAATTCCCCCTTAAAACCAGAAACAAAAGTTTAATTTTTTCTTTTGATCTGCAAAGATATTCATTTCTCTTTAATTCAAATGGCCTCATTTCAACTTTGAAGGATATGCTAGTGCATGTATACACACAGAACATATAAAATATATATTAGCTTGTCTGCAGCCTTCAAAAAGGGCTTTAATTTGCTGCTGTTTCAAAAGACTGAGGGGATTGCCTTTAGCAGGATGAGAAGAGTGGCAAATGTGACAGCTGCAGGGCTCTGGAAGATGTTGTAGAGAGAAATAAATGGATGTGGGATTAAATTGCTGAAGCCAGTCATCTTCCCTTTCCCTCACTCTCCAGCCAGTGCAGCAGACTGTGGAGGATACTGTCCACAGTCTGCTACAGGTAAAAGGCAAATCAAATCCTGGCAGCAGCAGGAGGTCTTTTTTACATTGCCACATCAGCTCATCTCTCAGACTGCCCAAATCTGACACACCCCTTCTGACCAAACTTGGTTGTGTTTCTACTTGAAGTGAACCTGCAGGGAGGAAACACAGGCAGAGCAAGGTACCCAACTACCACCCCACCCCTGCAGGCAGAGCAGGGCACAAAAGATCACACCAGCGCCTTCCTCAGCAGGCAGACACTGAGTACCACTACCACAGTCAGCACAGGCACCAAAGCACATGCTCTGGACATGAAAGAGAACACTGGAGAGATCAAGCACAGGGAATTAGACTCAGCAGCCTGCTTGCTTCTTACTTCACTAAATGAACTCAGGTACACAACTGCATGATGACTGCAATTGACTTATTCCTGCTTCTTTCCAACTCAAACCCTACAATTTTATTAAGCAATTATTTCAGAATGGTGTGCTCTGTGTTAGGTGAATTAAACTCAAGTAACTAAATGATACCATCATTTTACATTGTTGGTAGTTGCAAAACCAAAGACAGAAAAAATAGAGTTCTCTGCAAGTTTTGTATTCTGAAGGTCATACATTCAATGTTAGTAATTACTGTTCACTATAGGATGAAACTGTATTATTTCAATATTCCTAACTTTTTTTTCCTGCCTGCAGCACAGACTAACTCAACTATTTCACTGGCTATTAGTGATAGCCTTTCTTTCAGTAAAAAAAAAAAAAAGAAGAAGAAAAGAAAAATCACAGACTTACATAATCTATCTGTCATGTTCTAGACACACTAAGTAAATCATTATCCAGCGTACAAGGCCATTATCACTGTGTACCACAACAATCAGAGAGAGGCTTTCCTACTGCCTCCTTTCTTGACTGCCGCCAGCAATGTTTTTTGTTTACCAAGT
Source organism: Acropternis orthonyx (assembly GCA_035583155.1). NCBI lineage: Eukaryota > Metazoa > Chordata > Aves > Passeriformes > Rhinocryptidae > Acropternis > Acropternis orthonyx. Next base: position 30,714,018 of record JAWWEU010000163.1, on the reverse strand, counting down.
TTCTCTTATGCTGATTGTGTGTTGAAATTACAATACATTATTTTCCCAGAGAACACCATTTATAACAGCAGCTGAGAAGTAGAGAAAAGACATTCCTGTTCTCAAGGCACATCTTGTATAGTCTCGGTTTAAATAAATTTTCTGCACTGACTTGGGCAAAATGATTAAGTTTTGGTATCTCCTTGCCTGTTTTGAACGACACATTTAATGGGCTCGTGATTGTCAAACACAAACATTCAAACTAGGAAGGCAGTTATGCAGCCCCCAGAGATGAACTAGAACCTTCCCTGTCCCAGTTATCTCAGATTTTCCTCTCAGCTTGATGTTTCCTTGATAGATTCATCTCTCTTAAAATATCTACCAGAAGGATAGCCTCATTATTTCCCCCAGTATCATAGACTGCTGATATTTTCTGAACTTTGACAGGAATTGCATAGTTTCAGAAACTCCATTATAAGAATGGTTAGGTGAACCATTTCCTGGACTTTAATCACATGGGGCTTGCACCTTAAGAGCTTCATGTTAGAACAAGCCCAGTATCTCAAAGCCACACTTAATTGAAACATTATCATTATCATCACATCACAGCCTTACATCAGTGCCAGCGGGACCAAGATGAGGCCTCACAGGTCCCCTTTCGAGCCCCACGAACTGAGTGAACTGTAGTTTGCAGTGAAATACAAATAAGGTCAAGAGGCTTTATCTTTCACAAGAAACTAAGTTACGGTTTTAGTAATAAGGTGAACTTAAAAAAATACCCATGACAGGATGCAATATGAAATGCAAATACAAAGCCTATCATCTCCTAAATTTTTAAATCTCAAGAATGACCTAAAGATTACAGTGGGTCTCTGAAAGATATTGGCTTTATTTTTACATTAAGATTAATTGATTGAGATCTGAGCATCTGGGAATGGGATTTTCAAGAGTTATGGACAATCTCAGGTCTGCTATAAGCTAAATGATATAACTATTTTACCTAGAAAAAATAATACCCTGAATACCTCCTTTACAGAAAATAAGGCTGCTCAGAATCATACTCTATGCAGAGAACTAGTTTTTGACATTGAAATGTTCTCAACTTATAGAAGTGTCATTAGCCAACCTTTAGTCTCAAGTAAATAAAACTCCTCATGTTTTTTTACTTTAAAAAACCCCAACTATATCTAATACTCAAGATTGATAAAAAACAAATAGGAGATGGAAACCTGATATACACAGAGTTATTAGAATGTTTGTTTATTTAATCACAAATTATATTCAGTAGTGAGACTCCCAAGTGGACTGGAAGACAAAAATTACAAAGGAAAGAAAAAAAGCTGACTCAGTAAAGGTAAGTGACATGTGCTGCTCTGAGGAGACAGGAATAGTCACCTACAAAAACATACTTGAAAACAACTGATCGGGTACTGTGGAAGAGGATCCAACCAATACTTCACTGAGCATGAGCCAACAAACTGTGAAAAGGAGTAGTAGTCCATGTGTAACCTACGGGACACAAGAGATTGAGGAGGCCTCATCGGAAGGATACCTAGTTTTGGATACGGCATCTTAAATCAACGGAAGACAATCCAGAGATGAGTTCTCCAGTCGCTGTCACTATTCGTGTTCAGGAAAATCTGGAAGTACTTGATTGCTTAATGTAGTGAAACAATGAAAACACAAGAGAGAAGTCTCTCTCTGCAGCACATGTAGTGCAGTTCTAACCTATTCTCTATTTCCACTACAAATAAGACTAGTAACAAGTCAGTTGCAGCAGGGGATTCCTAAAGCTGAGTTAAATATTAAGTGCAAGATGAAGGAACCACTGACAGATCATCACCTGGACAGCTTTCTGTACAGGCTGGGCTTCCATCAGTAGAGATTCTTAAGAAACAAAGAGCTAATTTTAATATGTTTAGGACACATTTTTGGCACCTGATAGTCAATACAGCACTAGTCCATTTAGATAGTTTGATAGTTTCCTTGACAAGCAACAACTTAAGAACATGAGGATTTCTTCTGCACCCCTCAGCATAATGCCAAAATCTGTTACCAACAAGTAAAATATATGTAATTTTCATAAATTATACAGATGATTCTATCTGTACTACACTGACTTACATAAACAAGATTTCTAGTTTTCAATATTACAGCAGATCGGTAGCATAATTTAGTGCTAATAATACCAAATAAATTGATTTAATATATGAAAGTATGAATAAAAAATAAAAAAAAAAAAAAAAAACAACAACAAAAAAAAAAAAAAAACAAAACAAAAAAACCCCCAAAACCTCACTTACTGAGGATTAAATTTAAGGTTCATGAAAACAAATCATTTTCATTTTCTCCATTTTGAGCCAGAAGTTTAGATACAATATAACCTCAAACTTGTTTAAAGGTACATTTAATGTGAAGGGAGATATGTTTCTTCTGAAGCTACAAGGCAATCCAGTGAGGGTATCTGGAATAAGTTTGTCTAGACAGACAGACAGGTATGCTGGAGCCTGCCAGTGTGGAGGTCACCATTTCACTGGTGAGAAGGAGATGGTTCCCGTTCTGCAATGGGACAGTCAGCTGTTCTGAACCAGCTGGGCCTCATCTATCAGCCGCAGCGATTTGTTGTGCCAGTGACCACCAGCAGAGTGCTGGGGCTCTAACACAGCTGTGCCCTCCTTCACACTTGAGCTCTCCTGCAGCTGCCTGTACTCGCTGGGGAAGACAGTGACGGCGTGATAGAGCACTCACCTGCTCACATCCCTGGTAGGCAGTACCTTTGTTCAAGAGCTGAGAGAGAAGTAATCTCTGGCAGAGAAACTCTAAACATAGAAATCCCCCCTCCACACTCAGAAACATGAGACTGTCAGGTGGATGAGAGTTAAGGTCAGTAGGTTAAACAAATGCACAAAGTGACTGTGCTAGAAGGTTTTATAGTTTTTCTGCTCCACGCAGGGGATAAATAACGTGTGGAATTGTTTCTGAAATTACTTTGGCTTGACAGTCTGTCCATTGCCTCTCCTCTGGGTAATCTTGAAGCTTTGCCAGGATGTTATGTTCTTTGATACAGAACATTTGTCATGATGAATAGTATTATGTAAAAGTTGTATTTTTCCCTTCTGTCTTTTGATTCATAATATGAGAGACCATAACATGGATTTAATGTTATGAGGTCCAAGTAATTTAAACCTTTGAGATACCTGAACAATGGAGAGCTTCCTATTTAGAATGTCAAATACATTCCTTTTAGATGCACTATATTCATACAAAAGTCTCTTGATCTGATTTACAAACACAGTTTAGAAAGAAAAAATATTTTTTCCTCACAGCAAAGAAACAATTCCCCCTCAATAAATAAAAATGACTAAACACAAAACTTAAAGCATTTTAGCCTTGATTTCACAGTGCTTCCTCAGTGCTGTATCTGACACTGGCTGCAATGTACTGAACTTTCCACATTCCCTTCTTTTTGCCCATTCCATATCCTTCAGGCTCATGCTTTTGTACATCTACAATACTGAGAACTAGAGTACCTTTCCTTGCTCTTTTTTTAGCAGATAGAGGTGTAGGCTGAGGAACTGCATGAGATACAATTGCACTGTCATTTACCACTTACCCTGATCAAACTACAAGCACTAGTACTAGCCCTCGAGTGATAAGTACACACAGTACTACTCTGGTAAGCAAGGATCACAGGCTGAGGCCGAGAACAATCACACTGCTCTAGCAGGCAGGCACAGGGCTCTTGATCTCCAAGCTCCCTTTGTTCCCTCAGACTCCATACAGAAGTAAATTACACATTTACTGATAACATGGCTTACCCTGCCAGAAGGCTACTTCCATTAATATTACATCTGGTATCAGAATAAATGCAGAATAAAGGTAATTCTGTGGTTAAAAAAACATGATATCTTTATGCCCACTTTCTGAAAACAACAGTAAAATGTACCTATAGCAATAACAAGGTACAGAACCACATGACAGCTCTTCAGAGAAAACCAAAGTGCTTTGAAAAAGATCAATTACTACAAAATCATAGTGCACTGCTGTCAATCTTCTGCCTTCCTTTATAGTGAGAAATGAAATATAAATAGCCTTTTGCAGTGGATAGGAGTACTTCTTGATTAAGGGAAGAGTTTGCAGTCAAGTCTAAAGCCAATTCTGATGACTTCCATGAGCAATGCTATGTCATATACTCCATTTTGCAAGACAGGAATAAATAATCATCACAACCCCACTGTTTCCAGATGTCACTGACACTTCTCTGGCCAGCCCTAATCAGAAACAAATTTCCATAGTTCAAAACGTTTAGCAAACCATGATAGAAGCCTATGAATAAGCACTTTCTGACAGTCATTTAAAGGGGGAGAGGATTTTAAGACAGGAGAAAAGAGTAGAAAAAAAACCAAGTATCTTGCTGTTTCCTTACAGTGGTCAAAAGGAGCAGGCAAAAATAACAGAAGTTTGAGAAATCAGAAAGAGGGCATTAAACCACTACATCCTAAGAAAGAGATGTCTCATTTCTACTAATGTCAATGCAAAGAGGCCCAAGTCTGTCAGGCTTTGCAAATGTCACAGATGTTATTATCTAGTTGTCAAATGTTACCAGTATGCTCAAGGTACACATTCTTCTAGATGGTTTTATGCTGATCTTGCAGATAAGGTTCAACAAAGCACGAATAATGTGTGAATTTATACAGTCATGAAAAGTGCTCATAACTACTTCTTTCCCTCGATCTCATCAGTAAAAGATATTTCATTAAAGGACATGGAAGATACTTTTCCAACTCAAATTCAGCTGCAAAGTAGAATAGGAATTTTGTTGTGAGCAGTTGCAAGAGGCTGAACTGAAACTAAATTGGGTGCAACATTAGGATGACATGCTTTTAACTGCAATCACCAGTATGAGGGATGAGTTCCCATCTTTGGTGCTGGGCCATCCACAAGCGAACAGAGCTGCTGAGTTCTGCAGTGAAGCAGTAGGGTCACAGTAGCTTGAGAGAACAGGGCAAGGCACCATAACCTGCTACTTCTGTGTTCCCATCTGCTTAAATGCAGAGATCACAGGCATATTAATGCTGTGCATCCATTGCTTTTGTATAATTTATGCTACTTGTTCATCTCCACCTGAATGTCTTCTTTCAATCATCTTTATGTAACAATAATGAACTTGTACTCTGAGAATGACACAAAATAAGCATGGGTGGTTTCTGTAGAGTGCCAAAATCTACTCGAGATTGGTAGCAAGAACTAATTTTGATTTTAACCTCCTTGTCCTCTTCAGAATTAGTTCAGAATCTCAGCAATTCTAGAAAGAACATTACAGATTGAGGAAAAAGTGCTAAATTTCATAACAATAAAACACACTAAGAAATAAGCGTGATTTTTCTCAAACTATCAAAGTAATTTAAAACCTTTAGTGAGTACCTTAATAGACAAGAGCACTCTAGCTTCAAATAGGTTTTAATGGGAGGGTAACCACAAGAATAAAATCAATTAATGAATACTATAAATAGATTAGTGAAAACTCTCAGCTCTTTTTCTTTCCAAACATCCTCCTACCCCACCACCCATGGAACTACTTCCAGAATAATATGATAAAACAGCCCACATAAGAAATAAAATACTGCTACCATTTGGAGTTCTTAGCACTGAATTTTCTAGAAAGTTTACGTAAGTTTATACTTCAAAAAAAGTGCAATGTTGTAACTACACTAACAATACTTTCACCTGAAAAATACAGAGAACACCCATGTTTTTTATGTATTTTGGCTACATTTGAAAAGAAATGAGATGCCTCAAAAAATCAAGCTTTTTAGGAAACTTGGTCTTGATAAGCCACTTAGAAGTTTTGCCAAGCTACATCCTCTAAAAGCACTAGATACTTTTGAAAACCATGAGATGTCAGTTACAATAAACCTCAAATAGAAACTAATGACCACACATGTACCTCTTGTATCTTTAGGGGTGAAAACAGACAACGTGCTTGATGTGTGCATTTAGAAATGAAAGAATACACTTTCTCCTTCTCTTTAACATTCTAAGAATAAAAGAAACTCTAACAGTTATAAATTCCACTGTTAGCAGAGAACATGATGTGAAGAATCAGGCTGTGATTTGCTATAGAACAATGTATAATCAGTTATCAATAACTGGGTGTTGAACGCACATGAATGATATTCCAAAGTCTTTCCATCATAATAAAGTATGGCAGAAAGCTAAATCTGACCTCCTTTTACTGATGTGGTTGTAATCATATAGCATTACCTGAAACACAGCCAAAGGTCTTTCTTGGAGTACTTAACCAGTGAGCCACAGCTGTATTTCCCTTGCACAGCCTCTTAAGTGTGTTCCAGAAATCTGTAATCATCCTCAACATCCTGAGGGCTGCAACATGAAAGCGGAAAATAACAAAGTGGTGTTGAGAGCATGTATATGGCCACGTGTATTAGTTGTGAGGCTGTCATCTGTTATGCCACTACATCCAGAGAAACAGAAAACTGCCATTCATAAAAAGTGTATATGGTGGAATTCAATAGAAGAGCAATCATAACAAAGCTGTACAATGTTAGAACTAAGCAAAAGCTGGAGTTAAATGCCTCTTCCTGCATGCTGTGCTTAGGTAGGGATTTACTTTTCCAGCATCAATGTGACAAGTCTGTAGCCATGGAAATAGCTTATGAATGTTTATACTTCGAGGTTCTGATTGTGAATCATAGTTGTTTCATTTGTAGCATTTTAAGAACATAAATTAAGTTATCCAGTAATTCCATGTTTGTTCTTTTAATTGCTTCTGTACTGCTATTTCCTCAATGATGTAATTTGTGCCCTCCGATATTCAAAGGGGGTCATACCATACAAAACCACTCACAGTGGAAAGTTCAATAAAGACTTCCACTGTACAGATTTATTCAGTATTGTTGTGAAGGAAGGTTGGGAGAGCTAATACAGACCTCACTGATATTTGCCAGGTCAAGCTAAGGTTAGGCAAAGTCAGTTACAGAGTTGGCTGACTTTTCTCAATGTCTCTACCAGACACACACAGTCATATATTGAGAATATACAGTACTTACCAGGCAGTTTGAGTAATTAATAATTTATCAATTTTACCAATACAATTTTTCCCTAAGACCAATTCACCATTCACATGATGGCAAATTAGCAATCAGTTATCTACTGGGGTGATGGGAGAGAGCTAGATTAAGAGAAAAACAGACCGCAAAAGAGGAGGCAGGTCTTACGAGACTGTTTGCACAAAAGCAACTAGAGCCTTAGCAACTCTGGGGCTCCCCACCTGAGCTGGTGGGAACATCCATCTGTGGCAACCTAGCCATTGTCCAGGTTGCTCCATGCTTGACTGCATCCAGGAAAATTGGGAATGTGTTTCAACCCATAAGAAGCAGACCTTACAGAGGTAGGGTAATGATTTTCTGATGCCCGTTTCCCCTATTCATCATAAAGCAGCTGCAAGAAGCAGGGTCAAACAGTGGTCATATCCTTAGAGGGGGCTCTGGACACCAAGGACCCCAAAACAACCCTTGACTCTTTTTGGGAACTCTCCACAGGGAGACTGTGTGTGCCCCATAGTGTTGCATCAGACACAAAGAATTCCCTCCCTGGGGAGGGATTTAGGCATTCCCATGCTAACTTGAATGTATATAACCCAACAAACTTTGCTTCCTGGGCTCCCACCCCCAGCAGATTAAGACTGTGGCCTTCTTACCACTGTCACTAATGTACGTTGGTCATTCAGTGTCCCTTCACTCTAATTTACCCCATGGAATTTATTGACGGAAACCTCAGTTAGCCTACATCAGAGGTGGGTCATAACACCATCTTACTGAGCAGCATATCCTAGGCACTTCAGGAATCCAGATGTTGACTGGTGTGGGGTTCTGAAGAGTGAAGCTTAGATTTGAAACAGCAGATGTGCCTACAGAGAAAACTGACTCCATCAAGCTTTTGGTGATATCTAAGTATTAAACTACTTGTCTAAGAGCAGAAAAACTAAAGTCTGGTTAGAGTTAGAAAAGACAACAGTGCACATACTCACTGGTCCACAGGAAACCTCATTACATAACAAAGTGTATTTCTAAGACAATAGAGATTAAATTGTTTTGAGATGCTTCTTCACTTCCACTGCTTACAGAAGAGATATTGAGGACACTGGGAACATTCCCACCTACAGTGAAATCTTTGCTGTGAAAGTATCAGAGCAGCTAGAACAATTTGAAGCCAGTATACAGGAGATACCAGACAAAATGGGCAAGTAAAATGCTCATAACTCAAGCTCAAGTTGAGGAAATAAGTTCAACGAAAGAAACTGTTTGAAAGGCTCTTGAAAAATCAAACTTAATAGCAAGCACTAGGAAACATTTGGATTTTGAAAATCATATCAACGCATGAAGAACCAGCTCCAGTGAGCTAAGGCTTTTGAAAAACAAGCAACACAAATCTAAGCTAGTGATGGGTCTTCCTCTTAGTCACACATTCAAGACAAAACAAAGGATAGTTAGCAAGAAGTTCATTGGTTATAGCATGTATTCCAACAAAGCAGTACTCACTCAGATGAGTACAAATTTATTTAATTTCTGTTTTCTTTAGAGCACTTAAAGATTACTCAAGGCATTGTCAAGTACCTATTTGTCTCTGTATATTCTACAGACAAACAAGAATGAAAAATCTTCCAACAACTGAAGAAACAAACACTTGGAATGAATTAAGATTGAAGTCTGACTTACAACACTGTTTTGTCACACTGTCTGGCTAAATTGCTGCAGGAAAAGACCAATTCACTCCTTCAATGTCTGTATAACTATCCTTGACTTACACAGGATGTAAATGCCCAGAGTACCATAATCACAGAAAAATGCAAAAGTATCATTCTAGTAATATGATTAGTCCCACAAAAGCTGTAACCACATCCTTGCAGTCAATCATGTAGCTAAATGCTTTTCCTACCTCAGACCCTAAACAAGTAGCTCAGTGCAGAAGTACACTTTCGTTAGGACACAGCAACTCATTCTGTGTTAAGACATTCCAGATGTCCCTCTTTTCATCTGTCATGGATACGCATTTGTACCTGCTTGCATTTAAAGTTGTCGTGCATGTATCAGCCATTCTAATTTTAAAAACTCTAGACATATGAGTACATACTAGAATTCAATAAAATACTCAAAATCCATATTTATATGGATTTGAGGCTCTTTATTAAAACATGAATTGACCATGAATCAACTTGTAATCACTACTCACATACTTTTATGAAGTGTAATATACATAACTGTATACACAGACATATCAAAATATATGCAGAGAGAGCAAGATGGAACACTGGAATGATCATTTTAGTGCAAATAAACATGGGGAAAAAAAAACCCACAAACCTTTGCTGTGTTAGGAGCTGCAGAGCTTGAATATGGGGTCATGGGTTGGTTTTGGGAATTTTTTTTTTTTTTTTTATTTTTGCTTGAGTGTTTTTTGGTTTTTTTTTTTTGGGGGGTGGGGGCCTGGGTAGGTAGTGGGGGATTTGTTTCTATTGTAGTGTGGTTCCCACTCCTCCCCTGCACCACCCCCCCCTCCCCCCCCCCCCCTTTTTTTTTTAATTAATGCAGCCTGAATCCAATCTCCCACATGGGCCTGACTGGACCCCCACCTATGACCTAATGACAAGTTGCCATGCACTCCAGCAGAAGCATTTGCCTGAAGGCTGGTTGAACCCTGTGAGTATCACTCATGTATCATTATTTCAATTATATTGACACCTGTGCCACAAACTTCCTTTAAATCCACTGTCAAACCTGCATTCACAGGACTGGAGTATCTTCTGTTCCTTACCAGGGACACATTAGCCACAGGGTTATAATTACAGTATGTTAAAGCTTCTTATTTAGAGCAAAAATTAGTATTACACTATAAAAAGGCTGACAAACACAGCACACCTGGACTCTTTATTTAGCTGTCTTTTGCTAAGTACAGGAAACCATTACTATTATGTGCCAGGGAAATAATTTTAAGAACAAATCTGGCTTTGGAACAGAATGCTCTGTACTGCAGCCAAAAGCAGTGCCAGCCTGGGACAGGTGTACAGTAAATGAGCAGACAGAAAATAAATACCATTGTGAAAAGCTCAAGGATTCTTATCACAGAAAAGGCATGTGTCTCCTGTACTGGTTCTGGTTTTTTGTTTTGTTTTTTTAATAGGGATTGAGTTTGTTCTCTGGAAGACAGGAATATGGGAGCTCACTAAGGCAGGCTTGAAGTCCTCCCCACATTACCAAATTAATGACCATTTCAGAGGCAGAGCTGCCTCTTCCTTCCTAATGAGCTTAAGTAGCTCATTAGATTTCTGATCAAAAGTAATTCCAAAAGGAAAATTAAAAAGAGTAAAAATTGTGCCCATGAGTCAGTGGTAAGACACGTTTAGAGAAATCATGTTAAAATAAAGATGTTGCTCATTCTGACCTGAGCCAGTAAGAGAGAATCAAAGCCTACAGTGGCCTTCTGGGTTTAACTTTGACTCTGGTACCGTGTTCTCACAGATAAGAAAGGATGGGAATGCACTCATCAGAAGTACAGCCTGTGACATGATTTCTCCAAACCTGCAGTATTACATAGACTACAGAGGACTTGCTGAGCACAAAGGACACCATAATCTCAGTTCTATAGCTCCTGTGTTTATGCTGGGTTCTGACTTTCAGTCAGCATTTTCAGCTGTCACACTTTGGAAAGAAAATAACAAACCAGAGAAGCAGCTAGTAAAATCAGGGCAGCATATAGCATCACAGATGAAAGGAATAGCTACAGTTCAAGCTGTTTCAACATCTAGAGTTCTTGGAAAAGGTAGAGTTGAATATAAATTATTTCATAAAATAGTCAAAATAAGATACACACGTTTTTTCATGGTAGTCAGTGAACTCCATAATGCAGCCAGTCACTGTAATCAGTTTCAAACCACATATAAACAACGTGTGCCTGTGCAAGCTGAGGGAAAGTGGTAGCAGTGAGGTAGAAATGCAGCCTGTGTGAAGAATTGCACACTGAGGTCTCATTGCCTGTTTTCCAAGGATGGGCTTCCCACTTCACTGAAGTGTGGTGCAAAGCTCTTACAAGAAGAGGCTTCAGGAACATACTGCTTCCCTCAAAACTCTTGTGTTTTCCAGTAAGTATCACAAATACAAACCTTAAACAGAGCAGTTATCACACTTTTTCTTTTAAGACCTAGATGAGAAAGTCATGGTTCATTTTGAAATCTATCCCTTACAGACTAATTATAGTAACATTTTTTGTTACTGTACATTTGTCTCAAGCAGAGATGAATTATGAATTAAAGTGTAATCACCTTTATAGCAAGTATATATTAAGTTTCATCTTCATAGTGCTTTAAAAAAATTCCTTATTTAATAACATGTCTTTCTGCTATGCTAAATGTAGCAACTCAGAAGTCTAATTCCATCTGCTTGGAGAAATGAATATCCTGCATGATCTTTACCTATCTCTCATCCACCACAGAGCCCGCCCAAAGTCTCTCATTTAAAGTCTAGAAACACACCTATCCTGTAAAGTGACCTGCTACAGCAGGGAGATCATCATCTTTTCCCATGTTCATTCATCTCTTGGCCTTTTAACAGATGTCAAGCGACTTCCAGGTCAAGATAAATAAGCAAGAATGTCTGACACACTGGGAATGGGGCTCTATATTAAACACAAAACTGAGAAACAGTGGGTCCTGTGCGTTTCTCTCACCTTGGCAGGCAGTGCTGCCAAGAAGCCACCAGGAAGCTCCATAAAACATCCCAAATTAGCTATTACTCGTTAAAAGTAGGACTCCCCAAATAAAAATAATAGTAATGCAAGATTATTTACTAACTTTGAGCTTCAGGACTGTTTAATGTCCCTTAGAACAAATGCTATCAGGTGTTTTCCTTGAGCAAACTTACTCATGCTTAGATACAAATAATGATGCAAATGCTGCTAGTTTTTAACATTTTACGGTTAAAATAAATAAAGCCTTCTAAGGTAAAAACCTTTTATACAGTTCGACATCATGAAGTAGAGATTAACGCAAGGCTCAGAGGTCAGTAACAATGTTCCAGGGATTGTTACTGAATATTTTGAATCAGGCTTTTAGTAAACTTAATTTCCTGGGTAGCACTTGAGAATTCACATGAACAATTCTGGGGGGGGGGGGGGGGGGGGGGGGGGGGGGGGGGGGGGGGGGGGGGGGGGGGGGGGGGGGGGGGGGG
>JAWWEU010000163.1:30670379-30692649 GCA_035583155.1 Acropternis orthonyx | reverse complement strand
CCCCCCCCCCCCCCCCCCCCCCCCCCCCCCCCCCCCCCCCCCCCCCCCAAACCAAGAAAGAAAGAGATCCCTCTGACCCAGCTGCAGAAGTAAAAGTAAAGAACAGAATACTGCACAACTGAACTAAGAAGACATTGTTTCTGATAGAACTGAAGAAAGGGAGTCAGTAGGGAAAAGGAAACATGTTCTCCATTTTGATGCTGGTATCTGTCAGGCTCCTTGCCAGAGGCTACAGGCCTCCCAAGGGCCACTCAAACCCACTCCTGAGACTCTATTATAGCAAGCTTCAGTTAAACTGTATATCTCCCTTTCCCCATATTTTATATGGAGTCTTACAGCAATCAGTACACAACTGCCACTTTTTACAGTTCTGTTCCCAAGATGACTGAGGTCTGTTCCCATTTAACTAGACTTGCTAAGCATTAACTTGAAACTCAAGCAAGTTCCTCAGCTATAGGAGCAAAGTCTGGTCAGGGGGTGGTGCCAAATAAACAGATTATATAAGGGACTATTGGCCCTGCATACAGTTGCAGTTGTTAACACTCCAGATACACTTTAAGACGCATGATACATACATTTATTTGATCATGCTTTACAGAGCTAGAACTTTTTCAGGTACCGTCAGAAAATTCACTCAGTGGCAGAAAAATCAGTACACCTCAACACAAATAACATCTCAAACACTGCAGAATACATGCCCATTGTTTATAATCAGCAACTTTGTATTCTCCTTAACACATCATGTTCCAGAAAACCCAGAATAGCCAGAGCAATGCACCTCATCTTAGCATTTTCCAATCTTTCTTCTCCTTAAGTCCCTGACACAGGAGTTTCACACTCTCTTGATCTAATGCACATTACAGAAAAAGACAAATAATTCCATAAACAGTGACTCACCCTCACAGCCTCTGCTGGGAAATGTAACTTCAGATAGGACTATCTCGAGCTTTACTGGTAATTCTTCCTCCTTAAACCAGCACATTTCTGAGGAGAGGAAAAGGCCCTCAGCAGCATGCAAATTAAAGGTGCCCCCAGCCCCACCCGCCTCATCATCAGAGATTGGAAACACCTGAGATGGCCGCACCTTTGCCCACACAGGTGCAGCACTTTCCTGCTTTTTCTGTCAGTAATTAGGGAGCCTTTCTGTTTCAGAGCAGTGGTTTCCGAATGGTCCTGCTGTGCTCTGCCTTTGCAGGAGGGTCCTACGTGTTACCCCGACTGGCTCTCTCCAACATTCATTCAAGCTGTGCAATAGGTCTCCACGCTTTGGCTGAGGGAAATGAGGACAGATCCTGTTGCCCTGCCTGTGCTGAGCAGCACAACCCTGCCCCCAGAACCAGGCAATTGCACAGCCTGCTTTATGCTCTCCTTACCACCAGTGGCTATAAGCAGCTACTCCATGGCTTCAGAAGCACTAAACTGAGAGCTGAGGAAGCTTCTCTACAGTTAGTACCATCCTTTTCCCACCAAGGACAAATAAGTACATTCAAAGGTTTATTGGGAAATTGAGAGAACTTCCAAACCAGAAAAGACAGTGGACAACTTGAAACCTCCAGGAGACAGAAAACCCACGGTGTCCCACCTCTGCCTTTGATGGTTTGCTAAAAAGCTTCTTTGTTAGAGCAGGCAGGCACTGTGTGCTGAGACTTTCACCTCTGTCAAAAAGAGGGGAGCCTAAATCGTGACCCCTTCCCCTATGTGCTTTCAGGCTGTGCTTCCTGCACTGCCACAACAGATTGGGATGTGACAGGTTGGTCAGGAAAACCAGAGATGTTTTACATTTTCTGCTTGACTTGCAGTCCTTTTAACAGACTGAGGCTTGGGACAATTTTTCCACTGGTATTTTTATTATGCTTTAGCAGAAAAACAGGTCTGAGGTTGACACTCAGCATTATAGTTTCAGTACTATGCACATAAATTTAACTACTTAATTCCACTGAGCATTGGGTAAGTGGGGCAGCTAAACCCTGTATGTTGCATGGAACATTTATCACTAACTACAGTATACAATTCCCTTTGCCATTTAGGCTTACACATTTTAGAGCATTTACAATCATGCTGAATTATACTGGAATTCCCATTTCAAAGGATTTCATGAATGTATTGCTTGAATGCTGCCAAACTCATTTTTTGTTCATGTAGACTTTAAGGGGAGCTGAGTTCCTGTGAGGATGCTTATGCCTTGATGGATCCCAAATACTATTGGGATGTCTGGATTTCATTGAAAAGTTGCTGAGAAAAAAAGCAGGTTGAGGTTCTGATTAAAAGCTTACGTAATTTTTAAAAAACCATAACTGCACCATAACTACCAGTAAATGTTGATTTCTTACTGGTATCTAATTGATAACAGGTTTTATCCATTTTTATAATTAAGGAAGGTCAATAGGGTGTTTTACACTACTGAAGAGCCATGTTCCAATAAATTCTGAGTATCTGTCACAGATTCCCAAAAGTGCTCAGACCTGAATCAATGTCAGCAACAAAAACTGCCTAGGACCACAATTTCTGCTTTCTGTTTTAAGTTGCTAAAAATATTTCAAAAAGCAAGGGAATGAAACATCTTCCTGGAGCAGCAACATTACTGGTGCTCTGTCAGGAATGACCCGTGGGGAGCTGAGGGTCGGTGTTGGGGGAGCCTTGCTGGGAAGGGCACAGCCCAGCAGCTCTGGTAGCCTGGCTGGAACCCCGTGGCTGCACTGGAGCAGAGCCACCCCTCATCCTGCTTGTGGTGAGGGGGCTCACAGGGCCTTGGTGGTGTCTGATACATGTCAGGAGCAGGTGGCAGAAATCAGCTCTTGCTTTTAAGTGAGCTCACCTGTTAGAACAGTTCGGTCCAGGAAGGACCCCCGCTTTTATCTTTCATGAGGTAGAAATGCATTCACTGGTACACAGCCATCCTCCCCTTGAAAGTCTCCCAGTGTGTTTTCACAATTTAAACCTGGCGTTCTCTGGGCTGCAAAAAGAAAAGCAAACTCAGAAAACCCCATAGCTCTCACAAAACAAGCCTTTCCCTTGTGCAGGGGTCACAGTTTTCCTGCAATTCCATTGCTTCTGCTTATTGGTTTGGTGATGCAATTTTTGGACATATGAAACACTTTCAATTGTAATCCTGGGCTGTGAGAAGCACAGAATTATCACTCTAGGTCTCTTTAAATAGATGACAAAATGAATCCAGACTTCACTACCTCTCCTATGCAAATCCTGCCTATAATCTTCCCAGTTTCCTTTCTACATCTTAAACCCTGAAGGTTTAAGAGTAATATCTTTGGAAGTCAGATGCTATTAGATATATTTAAAACTCTTCTTTTCTCTCTTTAAAAAAAAAAAAAGGAATCAATTAAAAAACAAGCCCTCTCACTCTGACTTCAACTGTACTATAACACTGTTATTAAAACTGTCAGGGATATGACAGAAATAAAGGAGGTGATCCGGAGATATTTCTGATGCACAAAAATGTCCAGGGAGAATGTCTAAAGATGTGATCAGGATTTTTTCAGCCCTTAATACAGGTATTATTAATGCAAGTCTGCTTCCATGCTTATGCAAATAAACCTTGAACACTACAAGAAATTTCCAGTCATGTTGCTTGTGAAGGCCAGGTGGGGATGCATGGCTGCCTGAAGAGACTTCCTTAATGGAGTCCAACAAGATTAGCTGCCATTCCCCACTACATGACTCTGTAAAAAAAGCAAATAAATCACTAACAGTCTCCTAATAGACTTAGCTCTCTCCTGTCCTGAATGAATATTGTTTAGAATAAACCCTGCAATGGCTGGCTCTGATATTGCCACAGTGACTTGTGTCTTTTCAATGCTGTCTGAAAGATTTCCAAGTTTTTGAAAATGCTACCCCTTGTCCCATATTAAGGAGTGTAAAAGGCATTCTGCTGGTAAGCTTGCAGATCAATTACTTGAACAGTTTTAACCTGATCATGTTCTCCAGCTGGATCTCTGAAGTGAAAAGGGTAACTGGAGTTCTCTCACTTCCTGTCAGTAACCCAAGACATTCTTTCACCAAGCCCTCTGTGTTAATGGATTTATTACATACTGTGTGATATATTGCTGCTTCACCCGTGACTCGGCCATGTTTAGTGGAGCAGCCCTATTCTGACTAGACTGGCTGCAGTAATGGACTGAGCAGGGACAATATTCAATGGTCACTATCATGCACCCTTTTTCTGGGATTATTACCTTCCCCCCCCCCCCCAATTTATGTTATTACTTACATTTTACATTATCTTTTCAGATATCATTTTTGTGTAAAGAGTTATTTTTTCTGCCTTCTCTGCAAGCTCAATTTTAAGTATGTTACAAGATGCTTGTCCATTCCTCTGTTGGTGACCAGTGGTCCCAACAATTCAGTATGCCTTCTGGAATGGGGAAAAGCTATGTAACACCATGAAGTGGGGGAAGAAAACTGATCAGTGTTTAGATGGTTGAAATGGCCATGCTTCAAGAGTTAGGTGTAAGGGAGGTAGATTGCAAAGGACTGGGGCTGAAGCTATGACACAGGTGTTTTTCATGCCCAGACAAGGGGACTGGGACAATTGCTTAAACAACAAAAAGAGAAAAGAACATGAACCAAAGGGAGCCAGAGGATAAGTGCTTCCAGATATGAAGTCAGCTCAGGATGGTAAGCTCAGCTCACTGAAGCAGGATCTGATAAGCTCCTCTTTTCCAATAACTGTGGCTGATCTGATTTACTTGCACCTTTTTTTTTCAAACCTGGATGCCACAGGGCATTTCCTCCCATGTGTGTGAAGTAATTGAAAAGCCAGTTCTTCTTCCCCTGTTGAATTCACACAAGACAGAAGAGCCTGTCTGCCATGTGGGGTCTGAGTCCATCTCTCCCTGAAGGTGGGTAGCCCTACAGCTCAGGACCTCTTCCCTTCCTGCAGTGCAATCTGCCTACTGTGATCCAAATTACTTCACAGTATCTCAGAAATTAACTAAAAGAAAGGATGATTGTTTCATGAGAGCAATTTACTTTCAAAGATCTTGTTTTGCAGCAAGGATTAATCTATTAGACATAGCCTGTTTGTTCCCACTTAGTAATCTATCATACCCTCAGTCTGCATTTATAGCTCAAATTTCAGAGGCTTTAACTAGTGCTTTGACAGACCCTTCTTTGGTATTTTGCAGGCAAGCAACCTATTTTTAACTGGTGGGTATCCTGTTGCATATACCTATTTATTACATGAGAGTGGTAATATGCCAAAGTAGTACAAAACAAAGCTTTTGATTATGATATACATTGGCTTTTCCTTGAAGGAACTATGGACCTTTATTAATGCAAGTCTGAAAGACCAAAATTTGCCCTAGTTTTCATCAAAGAGTTTTCAGGGGAGTGTGGTGTAGGGCCTAGCAAGTTGTTGTTTTGTGTGCTTATCAAAAAAGCCTTGCTAAATAAAAGTGATTGCTGTTTTGAATAGAAATAACATTCCACTGACTTCAGAAGTTTTGTGCCACACTCAGCTGAATCAGTGCAGATGTTTGTGAATTTTATTTTTTTTTTAACAGGAAAAAAAAGTCCTTGGAAGGCAAAAAACTTAATACAACTGTCACAAAAGTTAAAGCTGGAAAAGCACCAGGCCCAGATGGATTCTCTACTGTTTTAATGAAGAGTATTTTATGTTCAGAATTCAGAACTTCTTACTTCTAAAGTGGCTTGAAACATACTTTATGCTTCAGGGGAAACTATTTCAATCAATCCCAAAGCTAGAAGGAACTCACTCTAAATTCCCTTGTCAAAATAATGTCAAAGTATTATTAGTTAAAGCCTTTTCAAAATTGGATTAAGAGCACCCTGTTCTCAATCCATGTCCACAAGTTTGAGTCAATATATTTACAGATAGGGATCTAACAATGCTAAAAAAACACCAAACAAATCAAAGGGTCTTCTTTTCCCCATACAATACTTTACTCCTCAAAATTGCCATTCACTTTTCCCTATGTAAATAAGAGGTTTTGTTTATATCCTGTTAACACTAAACAATGATCTTGGACACACCTCAGAATACAAAATAAATTTGTATACCATAGAAATGCTTGGAAAATGCAAACATTCTCCACAGGGAATTTATTAAAATTGGAGCTTTGACTGGCAACAAAATATTACATATTATTAGAAATTTCTATTCTCACTGCAACACGGCACTTGCGCAAGTCCACTTCAGTTCAGTCAGTAGGAAATTCAGATTGATAGGACAGATTGATAGGTAGATGGACAGACTGACCAATCCATCTGTACCCTTAACCTATCATCCAACAAATTTAACATGAAAAAATGTGGTTCTCATAATTTACAGGGCTCAATTAAAACAGCTCCAGAGACCTGTCCCAGTGGATTTGTTCTAAGTTTAGGAGAGTTAATAAAATTTTGAAAGCTTTTCTAAAATGTAGCAAGGGACTGTTTTTGTGAAACACCTGGAGGTCTCTGCCTCCTCACTGCTCAGCAATGCCAGATACCAAATACAGTGGCCAGGCTTCCTACATAAACCCTGACAGTGCAGATCAGAAGAAAGCAGACACCTACCTGCCTGCTGAGGACTCATCCCTTCTGAATGAAATGTTAAAATATTCCTGTTTTGATTATTCCCTGCAATATTCAGTACCAGTTGTAGTGAACATTGCAGGGAACTGAACATACCAATGTTCAGCAGAGCTGCAGATCAAGATGAGAACAGTGAAGGGCCTGCCTGCATGGAGGATGGAGAAATGATCCAGTGAGGTGTTAGAAGACCCCAGAGCAAAAATCACCTTTGGAACAGAGGTGCATGCAGAGCCCTTGAAGAATTTGTGCACAGACTAGAGTCCCATTTTCCCTCTGCAATGGGACTCTAGTCCCAGCAGATAAAGCCTCCAGTAGTGTGTGTGCGGTTTGAGAATTCTCAGGCAGTGGCTTCTTTATGAGTTTTTCAGGTTTGGTTTTTTTCCATCACTGAATCTCTGCAAGAAGGACCATAAAGATGGGCTGGGGGAAGCAGATACATTATTACCTGCTACTGCTCCTACTTCCCAGAATGGTTCTTCCCGAACCTTCCCGTAGCTTCTATATATGGAATTTATTAATTGTTTAACTTCCTTAAGAGTACCATCTAGAGAAGATAAGCAGCAATATGCAATTAAATTTGCTGCCAAACTTGCAAAACAAGATCTCAATCATAGTTACTAATATTTTCATTCTCTCCTAAACAGTATGTGAATTATAGCATACTGAACAGAAAAACAATGTAGCAACCATGCAATTCCAAAGGATGTATTTGGCTATGAAAATGCTAAAGTACAGATTTTGGGGACAAAATCCATTTTTTTGGTCCAGAATTCTTGAAAGGAAGCAGAAATTCTTAGAAGTTTCTTCCATTAGCCTGGATTTTCATTTAGTTAAACAAGAAGCAAATATTCAGCATCTTTATTCTTAAACCACATGTATATAAAAGTGCCTGTAATCCCTTCAAGTTTATTAAAGTCACAAATGAATCTGTAAAAATCAAAGATTATAAGGATTACAATAGTACTATTAATGGCCATTTTTATCATCAGCATTGAACTTCAGACCCTACATGGTACATTGGAATATGAGGAGCCAGGAATAACTAAGCTTTCAGTCATTTCTTGCTGAAAGCCTAAACAGAAAAAAAAAA
Organism: Acropternis orthonyx; assembly: GCA_035583155.1. Taxonomy (NCBI): domain Eukaryota; kingdom Metazoa; phylum Chordata; class Aves; order Passeriformes; family Rhinocryptidae; genus Acropternis; species Acropternis orthonyx. The sequence goes on along the minus strand of JAWWEU010000163.1, from coordinate 30,685,007 downwards.
AGGTAATTTCTCTGCTAAAGGGGATGTCAGTCTTGGGCCACAAAGTTCCACCGAATCTCCCATATGGATTGGAACATGGATATTTAAGGGGAAAAAAACCACCCAAACAGCAGAAGAGTGTCACAGACTGCTGATAATATTCTCCCCTTCTTTCCCCTTGCTTCATTATCACAAGTCAGACCAAGAACTGAATGCGGAAAAGAGTAAGCTAAAAACTGACACTGAGAAGTAGAGGAGATAATGGTAGATCTGGGGTAACAACTGGTGCATCTCAAAGGCTGTGTCACTCAGTTTGCCAAATAAGATGGTGATTTGGAGGGAGAGACAGGCACAGGAATTTCCAAAAGGTTGTAAACTGTGGTTACTCATCCAGTGAAGAGCAACAATTTTCCCAGGTGGTCTGCTGTTCACAGTACCTGTGACAGGTACCTTTGTTAGTGCTACACGTCAGAAAACTGCATTTCATATGAACTTAGAGACAAGGGAAACAGCAAGTTGTAACCCACACTTTAAGCACACTGCTTTTAAGTGTGTATTGGGCAGCTGTTTGATAGTGGTGGAGTGGGTTGTTTCTGAAAAATGTAACAGAGGAGCTTGGAAGCTGCATGCTGGTGAGAGCACAGCTATCTCCTTGGAGGCACAGAGGATATCTAACTAGGTTCCTTGGCATAGGGACTGTTTGCTGGCATGTCTTTCTGCAGGAAGAATTTCAACTTTGGAATTCTCTCCAGCCCTTCTTATGAAATGTGGTCACTCTTAAAACCTGCTGCCAAGCCCATATCTTTGGAGGCAGAAATAGCAGTGGAGGGTGAACTTTTAGACAGAACTGTTACATGTCTTTTTGAGTATTGGATTAGCAGTTTGGAAGAAGGCGATGTTTGAGCATAGGCTGTTACGCCACAGGCTGCTAAGCATTTTCAATTGCTGCTTTTTCATTAGTTTTGGGTTTTTTTAAATCATGCAGTAGAATGCTCAGAATCTTGCATGAATTTTTTATTTCATATTTGATCACAGAAATTGATCTATATAAAATGCCACAGCATTACAATAGCTATTTCTTTTTTTGTTAGCACAAAACAATGACATTTTCTTCCTATCTTTTCAGTTGTATCTATACAGTGTAATGCAAAAGATACTTTGGGTGATAATATTTTGATTCTGGTTTAAGTAACAGTTTTAGGTTAATATTTAAGCACATCCTCACAATTCTGTATAGTTAATATCTTCTGTGTGAAAGGGTTATATGACAACTTTTTTCTTATAAATTGGTTTTAACCATTTTAGTACTGGGGAAAACAAAGGGGTAAATGATTTATATATGCATGGAATATAAAGAAGTTTAGCAGTCTGAACATTGCTTGTAATACGCTTGTGTATTTTACTATTATATGTATTATACAGTGTTTTACTATTCTGCCTACACAACACCAAAATTTATATCAACTTTCCATAATGATGGTGTTAGGACTGTACTAAGGAGAAAAGAAATCTTAATATGCTTTGTTTGCAATATTCTCAGGAAGCAATTAATGCTAATAGTCTGGCAGGCTGTAAGTTGGAACATTATAAATTCCATCTTGGGCTCCAGATTGCAGAGACAAATTTTGAATGGATTTATCCTTTTCAAAGTGATATTTCTTGAAATTGAGATATCCAAAGTAGTTGGTTTAAACATGATCAATATCAGGACAAACTTATGCCCTTCACTTGGAAATATCTGTTGATAAACAAGAGAGAATTCCTGGGGAAAAATATCTGGTTTTGTACTGTATTTTTTACCTTTTCTTGAAAAAGGAGTTATAATTACTGCATTAGTCCATCACATTTGTAAATAGTGTGTGTACAGCTCCATTACAGTACACTTTTCTTCAAAACTCAGATGTATTATATGGAGGTTTTCACAGTCTTACCTCTTCTGTTCAGTGATGGAATGGTGAGCTTAGGAGTCTTCATCACTGCAGTGATGGGACTTTTATATCTAAAACCGAGATGCCCAAAGATACTTTTGGAACAGGGGTGTACTGATAAGTACCAGCCACAGTGCTAAAACACTATGATCATAAAATACAATTGTCAGGAGCAGTTGCTAAGTGACAGAGATTCCTTTGTGATACAGATAATGTCCTAAAACATTTACATTTCCTCATTACTGCTTTCTTTACCTTAAAAAGAGATGATCTCACAGTGACTTGCCAAGGGCTGCGGACTTGTATCTGAATTGGAAGCTGTAGTGTCATGTAACGAAGCTATTGAGTTAGGTTTAAACTAGCTGGGGATATGGTAATTGATCCAGCATTTGGTGTAGCTCCTGGGTTCTCAGCTATGCAGAGAAGCATTAGTCAAACAAGGGGGAGGTCTGGAAGGGATTTTTTTACCCTTTTGACAAATATTTGGAAACAAGTCTGCCATATGAAAATCTCTGATGACAACGACATCCTTTAATGAGGAAAAAATTACTAGCAAAGGCAAAAATAAGTGTGCATTTCATAAGATTAAGCAATAGGGAGGGAAACAAAAATGTTTTGGAAAGTTTCAGTTTTGCTTATGTGCTTTAGGCAAAGACATTGGCTGCCCTACAGCCTCAGAGGTTATGTGCTTCTATTTTTTTTCTGCAAAATTATCAGTCATTTTATATTCCCTTGTGCTAAGTTGTTATTTTTTGCAATTGTCTCCATCCCATCAAAAAAATCTTAGAGTTGCATGAGCAGATCAAATTATATTTAAAAGGTGAGGAATGGCAACACTTTTTGGCCAGATGCAATGGTTTATAAGCCAAAAGGTGAGATCATGTGCATGAGTTTGCAATGGAGAGATTAGTTTTAAAACACTAAAATGAGATTTCTGAAATTTCTAAATGCCACAAAACCTTTATATCTTCATCACATCACTTGGACATTAAAGGAAGCCTAGACAAAATTCTGAGAAGCTGATCGCACTGCCAGTGAATAACAGGGATCAGTACAAGAACAAATGTCTAAATCATCATGTGGCGGCAAACCCGTACACAGGGAGATATTTTGGTGTCTGAGGTGCACACACACACACACACACACACATGCACACACACGGACACACACACTGAGAGCTTTGGCACATTCCCCTCTTCCGTGTCCTTGTTTCTTCCACAACACGGGTGTTCCGACACCACATTATCACCCGTACCCCTGCTGGTCCCACCCCAAAAGCCCTCACAGTTGCTGTGGGTCCTTCTCCCTCTCTGTTCTTGACATCTGGAGATACAAAAGGAGAGTGAGCCCCACAGGAGACTGTCCTTTGTGGTAGGTATGCAGCTGGGACCACGACCATGGTCACTAAGTGGGGAGGAGTCACTACACTGACTATTCACATGTGTACAGAATGAGGGGAACACTGATCTACATGCACTGCCTTTCTCCTCAAGCCCTTACTCACATCATAGAGCTCTACTGAGAATCTCCCATATGGATCCCAAACCTATGCATACTATTATACTTTGTAGGCCTTAATTTCAATATTTCCTTATTATTTTAGAGGCCAACTTGGAGTTAAGGCAATGTAAACCATCTCCACTATGTATATTACTTTCCCACCTAACAGCAGCTTTGTGAAGGCAAATCCAGAGGGAGATCTCTGTTTGTCTCAGATGTCTCCAACACATATCAAATCCTCCTGTCTCATATCATTTTACACAACATGGAAAACAGGGATTTTATCTCATGAACTCATCATGATGACTTCATGTTGATGACCTTAACAAGTCACTTTCTGACATTTTTCCTTTCTGGAATGACAGTGATCTCTTTTGTGAGGTCATTTGAGATCTATAAAATAACGTTATGCACATGAGCTGATTCATCAGTCTTAGCAGCAGTATGGGAGTTGTTTTAGGCAAGGCAAGAGGGTTGTGTTTACCCAAGAACAAGACAAACATGAAAGAAAAAAAAAAACCAACAAACTTTTATGGATGCAGTTACCAAAGTTTTCTAGAAAACTGAATAGCATGAGTCTCCTGAAGAATTTTTCTGTCTTTTTTCTTAGTGAGTCACCTTTTAAATTGTGTAAACAAATATTTAGCTTTAGTTATATAGATATTTACACTGGAAAAAAAGATATCACTGTGGATATTGGTAAGGTTGTCATGGGCAAGCCAGGCTATGGAGAAGGCACTGGGTTTGCCTTTCCCCCTGTGTCTGGTGACAGGATGACCTGGGAGGGTGCCCCCAGATCTGGAGGAAAGACTTTAAATTTGCTGGCATATCCCAGCCTTCACTTGGGAATGGCAAGGGTGGGACAGGGGAGACACAGACAAAACAAACAAAAAAATTTCTTCAGAATAAAGACTACAAAATAATAGATCTTGATACTTAGGTAGTTTTTCTGTTTTTCCGAGAAAAATATTAAAAGTTGTTATTTTTCTCAAACGCTTTAATTTGATTTTTTTATAGTTATTAACACAGAGTTAATAACATGTATACACTCTTGAGTAGGCAATAGTGTTCAAGCTATGGAAATACAAACATGCCTGCGGAGAACAGCCAAATAGCCATGTTACTAAATTTTACATTTCAGTTTTTGCTCTGTCCAGAAATCCTTGAGTATACCTTTCACAACTACATGTTTGCTTTTTTCAGGTTGTCAAAAAGCAAAAGAGCTGAAAAATCTCCTTATCCACTACAATGGAAATATTATGAAAATCAAGTTGCTTCTGTCTTGGCATTCTTTCTAATAACAATGTAAACTGATTCATCTTTAAGGCTAAAGTATTACTCCTGAGAAGTTCTATCTAGTATGTTCAGGAAGAAAAAAGCTAAAACTGAGACTTAAGATTCAATATTTTTTGCATAAAAAGCAAGAAGTTATAGTGATGAAACTGTGTTCACTGAAAGATATGAAAAGAAATGAGAATATTTTTTACTATAAAATGTTCATTTCAGGCAATGATGAAGCATTTTGAGAAACTGATATCCATAATCAGCCACAAAAAAATAAACATTAAAGCTCCAGCTGACCTGTTTCAGGGAACTCAGCACACAACACAGGGAATTATCCAGACTGTTGATCATTTTTCTCTTTTGCACAGATATATAAGGTAGTTTAGCTGAGTAATATCCAAAGAATTATGTCTTTTTTCTTAAAATGGAAGCTTCCAAATAATTTTGCCCATTTAATAATGCAGGTAGGTAGGGCACTGCACAGACTAGAAAGTCGGTGGATACATTCAAAGGCTTTTGCTGTGTTGATTTGAGATGACAACACATTTCTATACAGTAATACCCAACAATCATCTCCAGTGCTTTTGAAAATCTAGGGTGGATGGCGCCATTATAGTAATGTCCCAAATTGTCTTTAGTTTGTATTGTATGACAAAATAGTAAAGGCAAGGCTTGTAGGTACAGATAATACCCTTATATAGCATTGATTTATAACTGTAAAAAAATAGATGAATTTTCAGCTAATACAGAAATAGCAGTATTATAGAAAAGGAGATTAGGAGTAATAGCCAATTGAGAAAAATTATTTTTCCAGGCATAGTTTTAAAAATAAACAGTAGGAATTAAAGTTTTTCAAGTAATTCTTCAGAAATTGAAGGAATTTATCATCATTATTTATAACTCATACGCCCCAGAGAATTCCATGTCATCTTCTTTTACCAGCTACCAAGAAAGTGAACTTTACTGACAGAAACCTGTTTTCTCCTCAGCCACATCTGTTGCAGTTTGCATATGAAGTAATATTTTTGTAAGATTAGAATTTAATGGTGGTTTTTGGTATTATTCCATCAGAAATGAGAATAAAGGGATAAAATATATTTTAAATAATATATTTCATTAGATTAAGACCAAAGTTAAGTTTTGCTTCAAGCAATATGTGTTCTGTTCATAATAAATATCAGAAGTTTATTTCATCTCAGTCAGTTATTGGATATTCAGTATATGTAGAGAGCAAAAAATGGATGGGTTTTGTTTTTTTTTTTTTCTTTCATTAAAAAAGAAAATTACCAGATATATTGCCCAAAAGAAATATTACAGCAAGCTAATAAATATAGCATTGTGTACTATATAGTAAAGGCTGTGTTTTATTCCTTTGGTAATTTAATAGATTAAATGGAAATAATATTGTGATATACTATTATGTGGAAAATACCATTGTCACTGAAATCAAGAAGAGAATTTTCAGAGTTACAAATGTGGCAAACATTTGACCTATTCAGCTAGAGGAACACACTGACAGATTTCTCGGAGTCACTTTTCTTTCTGGACCAGAAGCCCAGCAAAACTATTTTCTTATTCAGGATCTGCCTGCTTACACTTAGTTGATGCTTATTTCCCATTCAGATTTCATTTCCAAGGGTTTAATATGTTTTTAAGGTACATAGTCAAAAGGCAAAGTTATGTGTTGGGAAATTAAGGTACTTGAAACTGGCCGAGGGACCAGTCTTTTAAATGCATCATGTATGTATAAAGAGTTTTCAGAGTGATTCAGAGTAAATAACAGTGTCAGAAAGAATGAGATGGAATCAGCCACAGTGGACAGAAACTCTAGAAATAGCTTCAGCTTATTCATTATGCTTTCACATCACATCTCAAACCAGCTATACTTCCATTTAGCTTTGGTCAGAGCAGCATTTTTTCACATTCTTGATGGAATCTGGTTTATTATAGCACTTGACCTCCCTTCTCAGGAGATGCTTAATTCTTGATACAAGAATGGAAATGCTTAGCCACTTGGGGCACACAAAACTGACTTCTATTACAAAATGTGATTGATAAAATGAGAACCCGGTTTTAAATGGGAATTTTGGGGGGCAGGCAGGTGGGCAGGTGGAGTTTGGATATGGCAGAGCTATTAAAGCAATGTTAGCAACAACGTGCCCTAGGAAAAAAACCCGACAGATTGAAAGATCATATGCTGATTAATTGTGATCTTTCATGAATGCATTCAGATGTGTGCTTCTGCTACAAAATCATTATAAAATACATTTAAGCAGCATGTTTTATATGCCATTCTGAATGGTTTTCTAAATGAGGGCCTTTTTTCCCCCCCTTTCCTGAGATGGTATTTAATTATGTGAAATGTTTCCCATGTATTTACTAAAAGCTCATCACTGCAGTGGGATGGTGGGATTTGCTACTGCTCCCAATCCAGTAGTTCATTCAACTAAGAGCCAGATTCTGTCTGCCACTTGCACAGGAGTGGGACAGATGATTGAGATGTGAGCAGAGAAAGGAATGCTGCCCTATCAAACCTGCTTTGTAGGAGACAGGAAGCCCAAACACAGGAAGAAAGAATTTAATTCTGCTCCCCAAACACTCAGGTTAATGAAACGGGTGGAAGAGGTTAGGAGAGGTTAGATCACCATGAATGAACAGCAGCAGGCAAATCACATGCTTTGAGCAGAGGATTGGGCAAGGTGACCACTAGAGATCTCTTCCAACCTGAATAATCCTACTGTCCAATATTACTCTATCTTTTCATGGGAAAGGGCAGCTGCAAACTTTGTTTTTCAATGAAAACACACCAACTACTACAATGCACAACAATGTGAGAATTGCTCCTGCACCTCTACAGCAGATGTGGCTGCAGATATAGTTTGCATTATATGTATATCTCACTTTTTCAGTGAAGGGATTGTCCAAAGAATGCCAGGGAGGTAAGCAACCTTCCACACTTACCTCAGCCCACCCTGTGGCTGCTTCCCACTGGTTTAGATTTGTAGCCACTGTAGGCATCCTATTAAGATATTCCTTTCCCTTGTAAGAAAAATATACTTGCAATTTGGAAAAAAACAAAACTAAATTTGTGCTCACTTAATTTGTGCTTGCTTGCATTCGGTGCAGTACAATTACCTTGGAAGATCAATTTCACCTTTATTTTTAGTGATTTTCTGACTTGTTCCTGCACAACTGACATGTACAGGGCAGATCAAGAGACTGTTTACGCCACTGTGGAACCTGTACCAAGGTGACAGTACACATACAAACTATTGCCACTTCAATAAAAGTATTAGGTTTGCACAATAGACAGGGAAAAGAGAGAAAGAGCTGCCCTTAACAAGATTTTGCCCCAGCACAAATATGCATGATTCAAACAAATTAAAAATGAATAATCATGTTATTAGGATGCATATGATTCACGATGACCTCACCCATCTTACACACTGTCATCTAACCAAAGTTTGAGGCCTTCAGTTTGCTGTTAGTTTCTACAAGCTACAAGTATTGGTATCTCTATACCAGGTTATTCAAAAGATGGCATGTCTAAGTACTGGATATGTAAAACACTCAGGCAAGGAAGGCAAAGCTTGACACCATCTCCTATGATTAAGAGACAGAGAAGAGATGTCATTTACCATGTATGTACATTTACGGCTTGCTTACTGTCAGCCTTAAACTTCCAATGATTTTACTAAGCCTGCCTCTTTGTAAAAACTATTTTTACTTGTGGGATTAAATGAGCACTATCTCCTTTACATTACATTCTTACTGCTTAAAGTTGTCTTTCTTGCCTCTTTAAATGTATTCGGCCTATCACAAATGAGATATTTGTATATTGGTCCACATCCTGATCTATTCAACATCCATGAAGAAGCCAAGCCAAGCCAACCCACCATGGGATTAGCACCTCTGTCACAGCTGCAGTGGCTTCTCCTGTGGAATCTGCTACATGAAATCAATGGCCCTGTGAGAGCTTCTCCCACTGTGGGATTCAAAGGTGCTCTGGAGCCTTTGGACATAATTAGTGCATTGAAATTTGGATTTGCAAATTTTTGCAACAGGGAAGCATTGTCTTTAACTGTTCGTGGTGTATCTGGCTAAAGAATGATTGTTTCTTTTTCTTCCTGTTGGACATTTGTTTTAGCTGAAGATGCCAAAAATCATTATTAAAGCAGCTAATTGTTCAACAAAGATGGTCACTGACACTGCACCCACCTGAGCAGCAAATATGGTGCAGCACTCCCTGCACCACATCAGGAGCACAGTGACAAACACTGGGAAAAACACTGCATCAATAGTGAATAAAAGAGATTGCAAAGTTGGTGATGCCAGAAGATGTGGTGTTTGAAAGAAAAGATGTAAGACAATATGAAGACACCATTGTATGTACTGTCCTATGTTGTAGCCAAGCTCGACATTGCATGAGGAAACAAAGGCAGTGATCTTGAGAGTTATTATTTTCAATGCAGTATGAAAGAAAGCCACATGTAATATTTAGAGCACTTAAAATTATTCTCAGGCTCTGGAAACCAGAGTCTGAATCCATAAGATGAACTGTCTGAACTTTAGAAAAACCCAAAAATATAACATAAATTTTTTCTCTTATAAATAAATAAAAAAAGAGAAGTCATTGAATATGTCCACATTACGCTCAAATGAAATCCTTCTCAAAATCTGCCATCATAAATAAACTGAGAGTTGTTACCATTATTACTGAGGAATTACTAACAAAAAAGGAATAAAATTAAAACATATGCTTAAATCTGTAAGACGTATATTGCACACTCCTGGTATCTTTATTTTTCGTTAATGTTATATATGCTGTTTGTTATTTCATTTCTGCAAGTTAATTAGCTGACTAAATCTCTCCGTGCTTTGGTCAGACAATATAAAATAGTAAACAACTGGAGCTACACAAAGGGAACTGGATGAATCACCAGTTCAGCCTTGCTTACTGCAATATAGGTGAATTTTGGTCGTAGACATAAAAAGTGGCCATTTCAGAAAGAAAAAAGAACTTCAGTGATAGGACTCTGCTATGAATATATGCATTTTTCTTTCTTTTAACATTTCTTGAATATTCTGTATGAAGTACTGAATATGGTAAAACCCCCATGACCATTTATCATTTAGCTTACCCAGTACCAGTAATATAAAGGAAGAAAATGTTGTAAACACATTGCATCTAAGCCCAAGTTTCTGTGCAGTCTGAGTGGTGGTTCCCCACAGCAGGGAAGTCTGGAGCACAGACACAACTCCTATTAGACAATTTGTAGTGATTCAGTGAGAAGACTGAATTTCCCAAAGTTTTAAAAGAACAACTCACAAGTGAGAACTGTTAATAAAGAAGCACAAAACTTTTTACAGTTGTTGACTGTCCTCCCTCCCTCATTTGAATAATGTCAGAGATCTCAAGGTCCAGTGCTGTGGGTTGTTTGAATTGTTTCATAGTTGCAGTGTGGACATCAAGAAGAGAAAATCACAATGTACCATACCAGTGATAATTCAACTTGGGTCAAAGTCAGAAACTTCAAAAAGTGTTTGTATGTCTTTGTACCATAAAACCCCATTATAAGAGCTCCCAGGTCATCCACATGCTTTTAAAAATCCCTTGGGTGAAATCTTAGTAACTCTGCTATTGACTTCAGCATGAACAAGATTCTACACCTTGTTTTATGGTGTCAGTTTTATCTCTTCTGTTTTCATCCATAGCTTGACTGAAAAAGTCAATATCCCCCAGATTCTGACAGCTTCTTACTGGCACTTGTATTGAATATAAAGCTTTGTGAATGCAAGTGCCTAAACTTGCAAATGGGAAAAAAAATACACAAAAAAACAAATCCCCAAAAAATAAACAAACAACAAACAAACAAACAAAACCCCCCACAAACAAACCAAAACGGGGAAAAAAGCTTTTATCCAATTGGAGTAAATAGTTGGTTTTGCTCAATATCTGGACCACCACAGGTCACAGAATTCTTCGTTCTATCTCATTTTACAATGATATGGTTTCAGATAAAATATATAGATTGCTTTGCCATATGTGAAGAGGAAGAAAAGACATCCTTGGAGACAATAAGCCCATTGCATTTCAGTAGGGATAAGAAAAACATATTTTACCTAAGACAAAGGACTGGAATTCTGATACGTTCCAATATATGAAAGACTTTGGATCATATTAAGTTGTAAACTTAAAAGACCGATGATATAGTATTAGAGATGAAACCGAATTAGGAAAAATCCAGCATTTCATCCAAGTTCACTCACACCTGTTTGTGTTTGGGGGCCTCTTTTGGTCTCTCTTAAATATCTCTGAAACAGGCATTGAGTGCGATGCTTTTAGAACACATCCACCTGGAACATTAAAGTGACATAACACATTCACAAGGAAAATTAAAAAAAAAAAAGGCTGGTGAAAAAGAATGATTTAAGTTGAATAACTGATAACCTCCCTCCCTAGACAAACTGTTGGGGTTAGAGATCAGAGTCTTAGGGGAAGATCTCTGTTTTTCTTCAGCATTAGGATAGGAGTGGGTTATCTTTTCTGAAATATGTCTTCTCATTACATTTAAGCAGAAGAGGAGAATAAGAAAGCTTCTTCAGAAATAAGGTTGTTGACCTTGGACTTTTCAATTATTTTTTAAGAGCTCAAGAAATCTCAGAGACTTGAGGGGTAACATCTTCATTTATTCTTCCTTCAGCAGAGACAGATAAAGGCATGCACATTTATGAATATTTGGAGAAGAGAATTTAATTTGTAGGTTAGTTGCAGTTGTCTAAGAAGGCAAATATGTTGAATTCCTGTCTATTCAAAACAGCTCAGACTGGCATATAATTTTCAACAGTATAATTGCTTGGATAAAGTGGTCTTCCTGTGAAATAAATCAGAGGGAGACAGTTTGGTCCATAAACAGCTCTGCAATGAGAGGCCCTGTCTCAGAGGATGTGGTGTGGAAAAGCCCTTTACTGGAAGGAGCAGGATTTATCAGCATTTGCAAAGGAGATTGCAAGCTTCTGTACTTCTGACTGAGATGAAATTAAGAGTTATATTCAAAATTATGACAGTCTGTTTTACAAGACTAGGAAAATCTAGTCTGATACTCAAATAGATCAGATGTCATCCATTTGTTTTCTTTTCCAGCAGCTAAGAAAGGCAATTCACCTTTCTCAAAATAAAGTGATAAAAGATGATACACATAATACTGACTCAGAACCATTGTCTCAAAACCTGGATCAACTTAATGCCACTGTAATTGTATTTTTACTAGGAAAAGCAGAGAAATTTTTTTAATCCTTCCTAGAAATTTGTGGGCTAATAACAGGTCTGTTTTCAATGTCATATTAACAGCTTAGGCAGAAAAAGCAATTAAACAATGTTTCTTCCAGTGACTGTAACAAAAGACAGACCCTGAGTACTTCAATGCCATATTTTCTCATGCACAGTACCCCTCCATTTCTGATCTCCTCAGCTGTCTCAAAAATCTCCTTCATTCAATATCTCCTGAGAGAACACCCACCCTGAGATAGGTCACATGCTCAGATGACTTGCTCAAAATCAGAAGCAGAGCACACATGAGTCATAGACAGAGTTGATTTTGGAAGAGAGCAGAAGTTCGTTGTTGGAATTGGAAGAAAGAGGTTTTGAGGGAATGAAGCACTGGGAAAAGACTTATTGAAGGCCCTCCTTATATGGCAGCTCTTTTTAAAAGTCTTTTTTGCTTGCTTACACATTTGTACAGCCCACATGGCTGTTCCCTCTGAATTTCTCTTTCAAATTCACAAAAAGTACCCCAGAACACTTGCTTTTGTTAAGTTCACATTCCTGTTTATAGAAGGAGGTAAGTATTCAGCTGATTCACACACAGAGAGCCTAAAAGGAGAAATGCTTAAAATGTTACTGCTCTCTAGCACTGAGGCTTTTCATTTAAATGTGTGGTTCTTTTGGGTGTTAGTGTGTTTTGATTTTTTTTTTAATTTGAGGAAATATATAACAGACTCTGCTAGTCTGGCAACTGTTCTAGGATTTGTTATCTGTCTGGAAGCCACAAGTATGTTTGAGCTTATGAAAGTCCTCTGTCAGTAGGAACTCTAGTTCTCGCTGAGAATCTGAAAACCTGGTACAATGGCACAACATGTAAGAAAAATTTTGAACCCTGAATCTAAAGCCAAATCCCATTTCCTGCAGCAGTTTGAACTGAAATCCCAATAAACAGCAACCAATACAGGTGCTGACAATAACCATAGTTGCAGCAAGCTGAGCATTAAAGATCCTGACTCAAATACACAGACCCCACTGGGCTTCATGAAAATCACTTTCTTCTCCCTCCAGTTGCTCATTATGCTCATACTCAACTTATTCAGGCTTTTTGTTGCTTTGCAGAGCAGAACCTCTCTCCATGATACTGCAAAGGCTGTTGATCCCCCTTCTGTTCCAAACATTGCTCCTTGTCTTGGCAGCAGACTTGGGCAATTGGGAGATCACACTGAGGAGGGTGTGTTTGTAAATTTTTCATATTCCCTCAGCTGGACCCAGTGCTACTGCAGAGTAGACACTTTGGAGAGCAAGGACAGGGATTTCCATTTACCTCTCCTTTGCTGATTCTTTTGGCAAGGTTCAGTGCAGCAGCAAAATGATAAAAATTCTGCCTCAAAGAGAATGCAACAGTGCATGAAGCAAAATGTGAAGCGAGGCACTTTCTCTGTTTATTACTCAGGATATGAAATAACTCAGAGCAATAACAAATTTCATTGATTTGTATGGCAGAAATGCTGCAAAATTTGGACAGAAGTTTCCTGTCTGTGTGAGGAAATGTATTTGTGAGTATGTCAAAATTTGGTCTTAGACCAATGCACTCATTTTGATCCAGAGCACTCTGAAATCAGTAGAAATGGAAACAATCATGTGGCACTCACTGAACTTTGGACAAAGTTTTTATGATCCATATTCTCTCTTTTCTGCTATTCCTCCCTCTGCAAAAATCAAAATGACCCCTGTTCCAGGACATGCTTCAAACCCCATTAAAACTGCAGATTTAATTTGACTGAACAATTCTGAGAGCATAAAAGCATCTACCTTTGCCTGAGCCACCCTTCTAATGCAGGTACCACTTACCACCTTGCAAAGCGCTTTGCAGAGACACAATAGCAGATGATAATCCAGAGGCCCCAAACATCATCGAGATAAAACTGGTGAATAATGCATGAGTATTTCATGTATTCATTTATATGCTTGATGGATATCTCAATTTAGCTGTCAGATGTGATAATTTAAGCTACAGTTCTAGCCAAAAGACTATGTCCATTCTTTTTTTCATTATTAAATGAGAAATATAAACACATATAGAAGTAAATACTCTAGTAGATAAAACTTACAGATATAGAGAAGTAATACTCTAGAAAATAAACTTCCTATATAGCTTGTATGATGAGTATTTGCAACCAGTACTCAATCTGATATTCCAAATAAGTCATCTGAAGTGACTTCATACACTATGTACTTATTGTACTTTAAAAGTACCATTCTTAATGCAGTAATGTGTTTAATTTCATACACAAGTTTGCTGATCTGTTAATGAATGGTAAGTGAATAAAATACAAAATAAAAAAAATAAAAAATAAAATACAAAATGGCTTTGGTTGTCACTGTTCTCAGATACATTTTGACAGTTTTTTTTTTTTTTACTTTTATATGCTTAAGTGGATTCATAAACAGGTGTTTATGCAATCTAATTTACAATTTTAAAATCAAATTTACCTTACATATTGACATGTCTAAAAAGAAATAATTAAGTAAATAGGGAATTACCAGTAACTTGTTCTTTGTTAATCTTTTTACTCCTGCACTGTCACATATCCTTACCTTAGTAAGGATTTTCGTGGTTGTACTTATACCTACACACATGCAATCATACTTAGAGAGTTTTGTAGGCAAGCA
>JAWWEU010000163.1:30593261-30670279 GCA_035583155.1 Acropternis orthonyx | reverse complement strand
TAAAAAGAAATAATTAAGTAAATAGGGAATTACCAGTAACTTGTTCTTTGTTAATCTTTTTACTCCTGCACTGTCACCTTAGTAAGGATTTTCGTGGTTGTACTTATACCTACACACATGCAATCATACTTAGAGAGTTTTGTAGGCAAGCAGACATGGGAATTCACATCTCCTAGATCAGAAATAACTACAGTTCTTAAAATTAAGCCCTAAACGTATCACCATGCAGATGGTTTTGCAGTCTTTAGGTATAGCTACAGCAATTCAAAGTTCTTGTTCTTCGTAGTTTAGGCTGACACCATTTTAGTCTTTGATCTTAGTGTAGATTAATTCTAGATTTGTCTAGTCAGAATTATTACTTTTTAAAATACTTATGATTTTCTCTCTAATATTTTATGTTTATTCCCCCACATGCATACTTCACTCACAAATTTTTTTTTTTTTTTACTTGAGCTTTTTGCAGGTAAATGTTACAAATGCACAGAATACTTTGCATTTCAGAAAAAGGAGACAAAATAAACACCCCACTGTTTTGTTCTTGCAAGCACCCTAATAGATTTACTGAGAAGGACAAGGCAGTCCATCTTGAAGGCTATAATACTATTTCACTTTGACATCTGTTCTAAGGTAATGGTATCTATCATTAACAATGTCATTAGTGACCACTTTCAGTCCGTTGTTCTCAGTGTCTAAGCTGGCTATAAAGATCTCATTTTAGACACTTAGCTCTGTGCATATGCCCTTTCATGACATGGTACTCCTGGCAAAAAATGCTTTATGACTGATCATACTGTAATAATTCATTTTCATTTAAAAATGCACCATGTGGGATATCAAATCTGGGAGCAAGATAAAAAATTACAAGGTTTTTGACCATTCAGTGATATAATACTTTGCATCTTCTAATTAAGCTAGAGTAGCCAAACAGTAGATGTACAAAACAAGAAATCAAAGGGAATAACTAAAAAAGTGTAAGACGTTTTAAGTGAAGAGCTGGGTTTATCCTTTTGTGTTACTTGTTTTTAAAAATGTGCAAGGCTTATTCACTAAAAATAACCATCCTGGGTTATGCACAAAAAATATCTCAATTATACATCACCAGATCTAGACCTTCACCTTGATTTTACAGATGTTATCTTGTGTGAAACTGAGTCTTACATTACTTAATAACCTACTTCTGTTGCATTATCTATGAGAATATCTCTAAATAAGTACTTACTATCACCTTTAAAGCTGCCTGTCCTCATAGAGATTTAAAGTAGAACCATGAAAGACAATGTTGCTCAGCATTTCACCTCCACTTGGAAACGTTTAAACTAGCTTAATTGAATATTCAGAAATTAATCCTATACCTCTTGATTCTTAGTGCTGGAGTTTAGCCACAGTCCCATCCTTTGTCTCCCTGACACTGCACAGCTAAATCCTGCCCTGTGTCCACAATTTACAAACCTTTGAAAGCAAAGGAGTTGTGCTTGGGTGGAATTACTGAAACAGTGCGTTTAGTTCACTGATTTCATCTCAAACTCTGCAGATGAGCAGCCCAAACTCCACAGGTGCCAGAGGAAATCCCACCTACCTTCTGGGTGATGATGCCTTTGTGAGTGTAGAACCCCACCTTCCCATTCATTTCACTGGCATAATGTTGTGAAATGGTTTCAAAACAGTTGGTAAGAAGTTCTCTCTTGTTTTTCCTCTCTCCTGATGAAAGACACTAAGGTGATCTGCCAAATCTGAAAGCGAAGATTAATGACATAGATGATGTGAGATCACTACAAGCAAATGAGGTATCTGCTAGAACACCTTATACTGAGAACTGCAGATGACATAGAGCCAAAATGAACATTTTGTATATTTGTATTTTGACAGAGAAAGTTTAGAAGGGCAGTAAAGGCTAATAAAAAAAATAATAAGCTGACTTGGCATGAAAGTCAGCTTATTTTCCAAAGATGACTGGAAATTTTAGAGCATACTTAGTCAAAACAGGAATACGACTATATATCTTAAAACTAATAAAAAATGACAGCAAGTCTGATGATATTTCTATGCCCACATAGAAAAATGTCCTTGATATCCCGAGCTCAAGGGATTTCCATAAAACATAAAAGCCGTGAGGATGAACTCCAGGCTTCGTCAGTATGAGTTTTGCTTGTAGGTTCAATGGAAGTTGATTTTAGCCTGACAATATGAATTTAAAATGATAAAACTACAAAATTACTGAGACAAATCCATGCACTTATACTGGTAGTTACTTGGCTTGTTAGATATCAGTAGCCCAATACGGTTGTAATTTTGCTACGCCTCTAAGCTCATAAGTATGTCCATTCTGCTATGGGCCTAAACTGGGGTGTATAAAAGCTTAATGGGATCTCAACATTAACCTCATTGCACTTTGGACAAGGCACATTAGATACAAAATCTGAGTCAGCACCCAAATTTAACAAAGATCAAAACACTCCTCCCTGTTTGGAGATAAAATTTCTGCTATGTGCTGTCTGTGTGCAGTCAAAGCAGCTGGGCTGATCTTCTCAAGCAGCTTAACCTCTCACATCTTCAATTTCTGATGCTTTATGCTTGAAATCAGTCTGTGTGTATATACACAAAGAAGTAAGTCTTTTGTTTCCTCACATTAACATTTTTGCCAAAATTTTGAAGCAAATAATTGATGGAAAACAGAGCATTTAAAAAATGATTCATGAAAAATAATATAAATCACACCGTATTCTTTTTGCTACTTTTATAACACTTCCTTCCAAATTTTAATTCATTCTGTACCATCAGCTTGTTAATATCAGTTGCTCATACAGCAGCAGAGCACAATCCTGCAGATGGGAGGTAAAGGAAGTGAAGAGAGGAAATTCATTATCTGCTGCAGTTTGCAGGTGCTCGGCTTAGAACCACCACTGAGTTAATTTTGATGAATAAATGGGTCAGACAGCACTGACCAGATGGCTATTCAGAGGTTTTGGGTGCATCTTGCTGTATCTTTTCTTTACAGAAAATACAGCAAAAACACAACAGGGGCTTTAAATTCTACATCAGTGTTTTATGAGAGCACAAATTACAACTCTGTAACAGAGAAAAACAGATTGAGATAAGTTAAAACCTGTGTGGAAGAAAACTCTTTCCTCTGGTGTGGCATGTCCTTGATACTTTGCTTTTCATTCAGCATCCTGTATTGACTTCCTGTGTTGCAACAAGCTCTACAAAATCCCTTCTGGGTCCCTAAGAAAGATTTTATTTTTTTCTGTCACCTCTGAGGCCAGCTAAATGTCTGTGCCACGTTTTTCTCAATGGTCTCCTTGCTGCTTTTCACTGTTCTTTAGCAGCTCTCTGCTTTCCTGCTTCTTCCTGCAAGCTTCACAGGCACAGAAATATGCACCTGGCACCACAATTAAACAAGAAGTGAACCCAGCATCAGACAGTCCCAGGTGTTAACATGACTCTTTCAATATGCAACTCTCTGCAAAGGCTGAAGCCTTAACATTTTGAAAATGGAAACTACTACATACTGAATTCAGCAGCAATAGATTTGGAGAGGGAAGGTTGAAAAATTCCATTGGAGCAGTTGTTCTTTGTCAGCTTGAACACACACTAAAACAAAAAGAACAGCAAATTTGGAAAGACAGAAAGTAGAACTTGTGTTTCCAGATCTTCCTTGCAAACTCACTGCTGGGGAAAGACAGCAGCAGGAGAAGAATCTGCTCTGGCATTTCAAGACCAGCATTGGCATAGCAGCTCCTGTGGGCACACACAGCTGGTCCTGGCCTCGTTTGGGCAGAATGTCTTCTGGCAGAAGGTACAAGAACACGCTCTAGGGCTGACCTTCATTATAGCAATTAAAAGAGTGAAATTTATTCCTTCCCATTAACCCAATCTGTAAACCACTTCTTAAGAATTTCAGAAGACAGGGATAGGTGGCATATCCTGGTCTTTAACCCACCAATTAAACGTAATTTCTGACAGATGGTGGTTCATTGATTTAAAATTTAGGTCCTACATACCTAAAGCACCACAAAGTAAGGAAGTGACATTAATGTACATGTGCCTGAAGAGCACTGAGCCCTCACACAGACACATCAACCCAAACCCAACAGTACTTTTCTTGCCTCTAGTTCTGACCAATTTGGGAGAAGAAATAATCATAAAAGTACAGGAAAGTTGTGGTTCAGCTGAATAGTTTCAGAGT
The DNA here is from genome assembly GCA_035583155.1 of Acropternis orthonyx. Classification (NCBI taxonomy): domain Eukaryota; kingdom Metazoa; phylum Chordata; class Aves; order Passeriformes; family Rhinocryptidae; genus Acropternis; species Acropternis orthonyx. Next base: position 30,666,093 of record JAWWEU010000163.1, on the reverse strand, counting down.
TTGGATAGACTAGATAATATTGTTGACATGCTCATTTGCTTATTCAAACTTTTTGTTGGATGTCCAAGTTTTCCCTCTGAACCAGAGCTGATTGCATACTTGAAAATGGTGTTTGCAAACATTCTTCTGCATTCTGAGCAGCTGCTCCATTCATTCATGTTTTTGCTGCTTTTTATTTACTATTCATGAACATCTGGACTATTAAGATTCTGTTTGCATAAACTCTTGAAGAATTGCTGTTCCCTATATTAATACCTGTATAGCCCTCAGGAAGAGTTAAGTATTCACAGAAAAAAACCCAAAAGTTTAAAGCATTTGGTGTAGTGATAATTTTTTTCCTTTATGTGTGTGAATATTCCCAACTTGTCCAGTTGGGAAGCAAAAATAAAAGCACATGGTTTGAATGGCAAAGCACACCTTATTAAAGGAAATAAAAAATGGTTTATGGATATCACATAGGTTAAAATTTATTAGCACAAGCTATTCATCAAAAACTCTAACAACGAATTAATCATCCTAAGAAGCAGCAGATAAAGAGTTAAATCATGGGACTGTTTATTCACAGAAAATATATTTCATATTTCTGTAGTGATAAACTTTTGAGGTCTGCCTACTGCTGGCTAACTGTGAACTTACTTCAGTGTCTTTGAAGTATTGATAACTTCCCTCTGGGATTTATTTGTGTCTGTTGCCAGGGATTATATCCTGATGGGTGCCAGATGACAGACTCCTACGCATTCGGTAGGTACTTTGAGAATAAGATGTCTGTTACTACTTCCTTTTCTTTTCTCCCCGACTCATCATTTTCCACCCTGCCTCTAAGCAGCTGTCATATGTTCTTCCCAGCTTTGTAAGCAATAAGGATGAACGTGGGTGAGTTTACAAGATTTGCACACTCATAACTTTCAGGTTCTTCAACCTAATGTCTCTTATTTTCTTAGGGTTTAAAAATTATCTTTCTGTACTTTTTCTTCCATTTTTCCCTACTGTGAACTGAAAGTACATGAAAACCAGAGCTTCTATATTGATTTTTGATATGTGAGACGTTTAAATTGAGACTGTTCCTAATCTATGGAAGGCACTCCTGGTATAATCAGCTATGTCTTACCTATGGTTTATGAAAAAAGATGAATAAAACTGCTTAAGAATAACATGCCCACAAACCTCAGCATTTAACCTCAGCCTCCTCCAGCTGAAGTAACTTTCTGTATCACTGACCTATAGTTAGTGCCCTTTTTCTGATAAAACAATATTAGCATTTTTAAAATTAATATTTAAAAATAGTCTAAAAAATCTTATTCCAGAATACACAACTGAGAGAGAAAGAGACAGAGAAAGAAGTCTTGGACACCTTCCTCCCACAAAACCAGTTTAACACCTACAATTGCAGTTAAACTGTTCTCCAGAAAGGCAACAGGCAGATTGAGGTTTGAGTCCCTAAGTCGTATTTGTCAGACTCAGAACACCCATTTCCAGCATAATGATACACCCCAGTAAATCAGGATTCAACACCATAATGGAAGAGCCCAAGAGACTTATCATTTGGGGCCTGTCCAAAACGCTTGGTCATATACTAGCCATCAGTGTTTACACACAGTGCATGTAAATAGAGGAAAAATGAGGGTCGTTATGTCTCTGTTAAGTTTTTCTGAAGTGAAATATTTAATAAAGTTACTGCAAGATTCATTTCCAGCATAATGCTGTGCTGAGAGTCTTGTTGTGCTGCCCAGAGGCATGATATCCAGGTATTTTTATGTGCGGCGAGAACTTGCATATGAAATTAGACATTCAGGCTCTCCTTGCATTACTGTGCAGATTTTTTGGCAACAGACATTTCCATTACTCATGGGAAGGGCATATTGTCATAAGAGGCCCTCTAGCATAGTTCTGGTTGGGAATCAGAGTTAGAATAAAATAAAATTTGGAATTACTAAGTTTACACTAAATTTACTGTGAAAAAATACAGAGCTCTATTTAAATATGTTGTTTATTCAACTCCAGTTCGTTCACCAACATGCAGCATAATTTGAAATAATTATTTTTCAACACTTTGAAAAACATAATTGACATAGAATCATGAAGTATCCAAGTCTTGCAGATAATAACAACAGTAATATCTCGAATGCTAAAGAAATGCTTTGCATGTGAATATTTTTATATCTTAAACTCCATTTGGTGAACTGTAGGTTTTTATGTTTAGCAAACATTCAGATTCTCAAGATCTTTTAAAGCATTACTTCTGATGCCAAACTTTAATCCATTTTATTCTAGGTTACACTTGTAGTATATCTGATTATTGTATTTTATAACCTCTGGTATCATAATACATATAGTTACAGACTCTGTAGGAAAAAATTATTTACAAATTCTGGTAAACTTAGTTTCAAATTGCCTACACATATTAGTTGGGTTTGGAAGATAATGTGACTTTAAAGGAGGTAGTTTTTATATCACCAAAAAAAAAAAAAAAAAAAAAAAAAATACTGGTGGTAGAGAAAAGCTTCTGATGGTGCTTCACATTGACAGTGTTAACCAAAGTTATGCCATGGTAATTCCATATATCTTTTTATATGATTTATCACATCACTTGCAATATTTGATGGATGCATTGTCATTAATGCCAGGGTGTGATGAAGCCACAAAAATATGCATTTTTTTAAATGTTATTGGTAAACACTCAGGTAAGATGACATTCCTGTATGACTTTCTCGTATATTGCTTGTAGACTCCTTGAACTTAAATAAAATAATTTTAAAATCATACTGAATTTTTCAAATGCTTCCAGCAACATATTTGGTCTTGTTATACCATTAATATTAATTTGTTACTATGCAATATGAAATAGGCAAAAGAGATTGAAGTAACCAATACTTTTATTTTCACTTAACAAGCAATAGCTTTTTTGTAATTAATTTTTTTAATGTTATTTTTACCTATCATACTTTGGGAGATAAAGTTAAATGTTGACAGCTATTCTGCTGTCTACTCCAAGCTAATGAAATTGCTAATCAAACCTGCTTCTAAGCATGCACCATTAATATTTATGATGTCAATGAGTTTAGGAAGGAACAATCAGAATACCCCCAATATACTGTCACAACACAAGCAAGAGCAAAAGACTTCATAGTTCAGTATATTATTTAGAAAGAAAACTAGCCAGTTGTAGGCATTGAACTTGCTTAGTGCACTGCTACCTCCAATGCAAGGCAATGTCAGCAGTCAGTGTCATGGGGAAATATAGTAATTTTGGAACAGAAAAGGGGGCACGAGGAGCAGCGTCTGGGGACGGTGCACGGGGCCTGAGCAAAGCAGCTCTGAACTGCCTGTGCAGAGTTAGTGCTCCCGTCTCCCCAGGGCTGCACTGCTGCGGCCAAAGCCAATGGCCAAACTCCTACTGAACTCAGTAGGGGAAGGAAAAAGTCCCTTAATCATTATATATCATGAGGATAGTCCTCATTACAGGGCCCTGTTGCTGAGTTTTTACTCTGGTTTTATACAGTCCGTACTCAGGCAAATGCCTATTAAAGTCATTAAGGTCAGATCTCTGTAGGTACCTCCAGCTCTTAATTAGTTTAATTTCTGAAGCAGTGGTAACAAGATGCTGCAGTCCTACCTAAGGGACTGATTTGGTCACTTCCATCTTTGCCACTGCACTACATTCAGTGTGATTTTTTTGCAGTCAGGACTTTTTTTCTAGGAGAAATTGTCTCAGGGCTTTTCTGTACAAAAGTGTTTTACTTCAGTCTCTATTTATTGCCTCATCTAACACAAAAAGCTAAGCAATGACAATAAAAGAACAACCAGCCTTATTTTAAACTTGTTTTCAATATAACTGTAAATTTCTCTCTTGAGGCCACTTACTTCCTTGATAATTAGTTTCTGACAATTCATTGTTGTTTGTGTTCACACAAAGCAAGCACAGATATATAGATAGCAGTTATAGAAAGAAATGTTAAGTTTATCTAATCCATTTCCTGATTGTAATTCTCTAGATAATATTTTTATTAAAAATATACAGATAAGAGTTTAAAATGCCTATTTTCCATTAAGTCTCTTGCAGAAATTTTCCATTACTTAATCATTCACTGACAAAAATTTTTCCTGGTAGAAATGTAAATTATTAGTTTCTTGATTTCATTCTATCATCCCCCACTTTTCAGATAGGTGCATCCCTGAATAATTATATTTTCTTTCTGATATTTAAATGTCACTTTTCAAACATCATTAAAAAATTAGCTTCAGTGAAAATGAAACATACTGAAGAATGTGTTACTTCTATATATTTTTTAAGATAAAAACATCATCATTTGCATCAGCCTCTTTCCAGGCAATATTGCCTTGCAAAATAAAAAGCAGTTCTGTTGTGTGCTGTTACCTACAGGCTTATTAGACCTGAGAATTCACATGTGGGCACCTCGAGGATTCACTTCACTTCTTTTATTAGGTGTAGAAAAGGCAAGAAAACAGTGCTGAACAGAGTATGTGTGAATAATGATGCTGGAAAAATGGGGTATTTTACTTGAACGTCAAACGTTGTATCCTCAAGCATTGTATCCTCAAACATATTCATATTTTTAACGTATTTAGAGTGCATCTTTTAGAGGAAAGATGAACATACAACATAAATTGAACAAAGGAAGAAGAATATAAAGTTTGAAAATAATTACTCAACTGTGAAATTAAAAAATTATATTTTCACTGGGATCTTGTTACATAAATTTCAGCATACACCCAGCATTCCTTTCTACCATGCAACAAATGCTTTTCCTTAATAAAACTTGACTCTGGCAAGGATCAGTTGACTAATTTGTTCTCCAGCATCCCTGGCTTGAAATCAGAAGAAGACTAATGATGCAGTCAGTAGACACTTCTCAGTTTGTACAGGTTTACCCAAGGCATTGGACATCTGTTTATGAGAGATCACGCTGAGAAAATGCCTACATAGTGTCATCTTTCATCTTAACAAGTAGTGGAAATAACAACTAACATCCTTGATTTATGGATTTTTTTTCTCTGATTCTTTTTTGTTTGTCAGCTATTATTTTTTTATTATTCAGAAAGGATATTGTTCTCTATTAATTATCTTTATTCCTGTGCTTTGAATTTGTACCTTATTCTGACTGGTATGACAGTATTGTAGTACAGCTAACAAGAAGCACAGAGAGGCTTTGTAAGAGCTCAATGAAAGAGTAAAATATTTTCATGCACAGTCTGGCTAAAAGGAACTTAGAGAAAATCTGTAAACGTTTATGCTCAAAATTGTTTTCTTAAACTGGCTTACACAGTCCTTAGGTCAAATATTTTGTGGTTTTTAGTTTGTACATTTGACGTTTCTTTGACAAAGGGAGCTGGCAGAGAACTGAGAAAACAAAACACTGGAAAAACATATGGCTGCTGTGAACTTCATCTTTGTTGGTGAAAAAGTAGCTTAATAGAAAATGAGAACTTGCTGCATGCTTTCTTTTTAGTTCCTGAGAGTTTTTAAGCCACTTATAGACTGTCTGTAAAATATAAAAATAACTGTGTCTCTAGTCATCCTTATTCTGATAATGATGAATAGTTTTGCATGTATTTATGAGGTATTTGAGGAAAACATGCATGTTTCAACCCATTGATGGCTATTGCACACTTTCTTGAAAAGTTCACATGCACTGCAGGTAAAAGCAGACACCAACCCACTGTTACTTCTGTTTGAAAAAATATTTTCTTTGGACACTACAAACTTCTTATGTAAATTCTGCCCTAATCACAAACCAAGCTTTTGTTATTTTACTGATAACAGAACCACAGTTTCAATCCAAATTAATTTATGAACCCAGATATGAAGAAACATTCATGAGACTGAAGCACCAAAGAGGAAAGGATTATTCTTAAAAAACCTTCAAAATAAAATATATTTTCTTTATTATTATGAGTGCTATCCTAACCTTAATGCTAAATTTCTTGTGCTGTCTGACACTTCATTGTTAGTAATTCTTTAGTTAAACCTTAACCCTTCATTTAAACGGATAGTGGGAAGGAAAAGGACACCTATTGTTATCCCCCAAATCTACCTGACCCAGCATAGCCTCACTAGACAGACAAAATCCTACCCATAAACCTTTTACTGGGCATTGGGAGAAGAACTGACTTTTCAGTAAAATCTGAAAAGGCACTATTTGCTTTGATGAGCTTTAATAACATCAGTAGAAGTTTTGTTGTAGAGGATGCTTTGTATGCAACATTGTACAATGAGGACTGAACTCCAGAAGTTCATCCTAATGTTTTCAACAGAAAACCACTAAGATACTGTCATGCTATAGAAGAGATTTCAAAAGTCAAGATTTTTTTATTATTGATCATTGGTGTCAGGAAAAAAATAGTAACTTTCTATTTTCTGCCAGATATTTTTGTTTATTACTCTGTGAAGTTACACACACACAAAAGAAGTCAATGGGTAATGCCAACTGAGAAGCCTTGCATGTTTGCATGTGGGTATTGTGGAAGAGACTGCTCAGTGATTCTAGGATTAGGTCTCGAAGTTCACAGTGGAAGTATGTTGGGGGAAAAGCTGCAATGAAAGTTAAAGCTCACAGAGGTTGCACCAGGCCACGATTTCACACTGATCTTTCCTGTCACCAGCTACCTTTGTCATTCACTGCTCTTTATGGACCAACTTAAAACACTAGCAAAAAAAGAAATTCCTAAGTGTAATCTATATGTTTGTCTCCTGCTTTCATTAATACAGGTTTATATTTCTCACAAGAAAATACAGTTTGGGCCCCTTTGGCAAGTATGGAGCATGATCTGCACAGGTTCTACTCTTTCATTCTTTTGAAATGCATGATTCTAAAATACCTAACTCTCAGTCCATCTGAGCATCTCCTTATTTTTCTGTTGCTAGGTATTAAAACATGTATTAATTACAGTCTGGTAGATAAAAAAATTATTATACTCTGCTATGCAATAATACTTATGATTTCATGAAACTAACAGCATCTAACAGTATGTATAAAACATTTTATTGAAAGTGATGAAGAGGAAGAACTTTACATCCATATAGACAAAAGTTCATGATGTGTTTACAGGTAAAAATATAGATCAAGTTTAGTATATAAGTGATCAAGGTATGTTTTCAGTACTCCCTATAAATACACATGCACTGTATTTATGTGTATATCTCTCTCTGTATTATTCTGTGTGTACCTGTATTGCTGTGGGTGTGTCTTATTCTGCATGGCACAAACCTGCACTCCTCAACACACAAATGGTGCATCCTTTTACTGCAGGTGATGCCTTTCTCTCAACTCTCTCTTCACAGCTCAAAATTGTATGTGTGTATTGTAAATGCTTCTTGTTTTCCTTAGTGGGGAAAAAGAAGAAAGAAAACAAAAAGCTCTTTGAATACTTCAAGCACAAGCACTTTGTATCTCTCACGGAAGGCAGATGTTTATATTTTTCTCACATGCAAAGCAACATGTACAGGGTGAAACTGAAGACCTGAATTCTGTGAGTGAACATGAGAACACAATAACGGTCTGCAGCCTGTAACTGCTTTACTCCCTACTTTTGTATATATACGTAAACATTCCAGCAACTATGTCAACATCTTAGTTTTCCTTACCTCCTGACAAACATTAACCAAACTGTTCTGAATATGTTAAAACAAAGGATGATGGATTGCAAGTCATATAAAACATGGCACAGCTCAACTGTCTCATTTTTCATGAGTTTATTTTTTACTCTTACTGCACAATTTACCTCCTTTACCTGCAGAAATGCACTGCACTGCACCAAACCGGTTCTTAGGTCTTAGAGACACACACCACTAAATAAGTTTCATTAAAAACAAACAAACAACAAAAAAACCAAACCAAACCAGAAAACAAACTAACAAACAACTCTCCCTCCCCTCCCCCTCCCCCCCCAAAAATAAAATAAACCCAAAACAAAACCAAAAAAAGCAAACATTAAATTTAAAATTCCAAAAATATTGCTTTCACTGTCAATAAGAGTGGCTGTGCTTGTTTCAAAAACAAATAAAAAAACCTGGAGTTTTTTGAAATTTAAGAGATTACATTCCTAAATACAAGCTTCAGTACCAAAATTGCTACATATGACTCACTTAACATACACAAATTTCTCTAATGGTCTTATATTCATATATAAATATTTACAATAGATGATATATACCAAAATAAATAAAATAGAGGAAACATTAGAGGTATGGAAGAAAAAGAATAGGTTAATATTTCAGCACAATAACATGTTAAAATTAGGAAAAAATATACCAACCTGAAAGTTCTTTTTCCTTTTTGTAACTGCATTCCAAGACACAGATATGTCATGCAATGACTGGTATGGCAAGAGGATTTTGTCAGCTTTGGGGAAAAGAGGACCTTATCTCTGAGAAACCAGATACTACAAAAATCACACCAGTATCACAGGAAACTTAAGGATTTAAATAGTAGATAATTTAAAATTGCAAACTATCTCCAAAATATTAGTTCAGTGTGCCTTTCAAGTATAAATGTTGCACACAAGTCAGTGAAAAGGAGCACAAGATCTTGTTCCACCAGCCATGACTTTGAAAGTCATCCAAAGCTACTCAGATGAGGTAGATGTAGCTCAGAATTGTGAAATGCCTGAAGTGAATTAATTATTTCGTATTTGTTTGAGGTTTTTAATTCCTTGTTAAATTCTGTTTTTTTCACCTAGTCTTTTAATTTCTTAGAAAATTAATCAATCCATCATTGCAAATCAGAGCTAAAGTAATTTCTTAATCATGTAGATATAGATTGCATTACCCCCACAAAAACAACTATACCAGAAAGCAGCAATAATCCTGACACACACAGGTGAAACAGAAGTCAGTGTAACACCATTTGCATGCCAATGCTCAAACTCCTGCAATTGCCAATGATTTTAAAAAGAAGACCAATGCTCAGTGGCTAAAAATCTCTGTGTGCCTATGTTCACTTGTGGAGCAGCCTCTTATCAAACACTCAAAACCTCAGACTCAGCTGTAATTGCCAACAGGTATTTTTCCCCCTGTATTGCACGTGCGCCTGAGTGTAACATGACTGACTCCTCTGTAGCAGTGACACCATAAATCTTGGGGCTTGGGTAGCTAAAAAGGCTCTTGTGGTGCCAACAAGAATATGGCCAGAGATAGAATAACTAAACTTACCTGTTATGTATCCCTTGCAAATACAAGCAAACCTGCATGGTGTTTGGTAAGTAAATTCTGAGTAATTGCTCTGCTGCTACAAGACTTTCCAGTTGTGCCAGCTCTGGTGCCGGACAGCTTTATCTTCTCCCCCATTTCAAAATCAGGTCTCTCACATGCTAAGGCAACTGCTCTTCACTGTTCCTGTAATGATGGTGTCCTGCACCTTAACTGGAGCTACCAATGTCTTAATTTCTACTACCAACTATCCAACTGCCAACCACCTACTCAATTTCATTCAGATTTGTTCATTCTGTGTATAGAGATATATTAATTTATACACTTGTTACGTGCATGTGAGAATACTACCTTGGACAACTGTTGCTGTCACTGGCATTGGAAAGATTTAACCTTTCTGAGACTGTAGAATCAACGGATCATTGATCACCTGTGCAAAGTTTTTTCTCATAGAACCCCACATTTTTGTTTTTCTTTTATTGTCTTTTTAGATCCACTAAACTTTTCCTCACAGTATAACTTGCATTCAGACATAGCAGTATTATAGCCAAGTCCCAGTTTTAGTATAAAAATTTTGCTATTTACAGAAGCTGTTAAAAGGATTTTTCCAGTCCCCTGTTCAATTTATGAGATCTCTGAAATACCTTCAATTTTGGCTGGAGAGGAATGTCACAACCCGAGGGGTTCTTGCTTCCTTTGTTCCCTCTTATCTCCTTAGACAGGATTGCATTTTCAGACATGACCATAATGTGTGTAATACATTCCCACTTCCTTTCTTACAACCTCAAGAGAGATTATTCTTCATTGTCTGTTTCACATTTCTTCACTTTGGCCAGCCTCTGGTAAGCTCTAAAATGATCTACCGATGTTTATACTTTATTCTTCAATCTTGCTTTACTTTCCCTCGTATTTTTTTGCTCTTGCTTTCAGTTAGTCTGCTGTTTCTACAAATTAATCTCCTGTTACAGCCCTCTTCAGATTAGCATTATGCTGCAAGTCACTGAAGGCTCCCTGGCACTTAGGTTGGAACATGATTGCAATTGAGTGAAACTTGCTGAATTTAAGTCAGTAGCACAGGTACAGCATGTGCTGCACCAGAGATGCTGACTCTGTGTCTTAGACCACATGCAAGACCTAACAGTGAGAAGTCAGAAAAATAACTGTATTTACCTTGGCATGAGGAACTCACAGGAAAGGGTATTTGGGGATGGATCAATGACATGATAGAGGTTTAGATCTTGCTGGCTACAGTGATGGCTTTGACTCCCCAACCCCTGCTGACACATACAGTAGAGAAGTAATTGCTGGCAGCCTGTTACCAAGAGCAGGTTGTAATACTCCTGTTGTCCATCCACACAGGCAACCTAATTTTCTTCTGTGTGTAGAAACCAGTTCATCTCAAACACCTGGGTTCACAGATTAGTTTTGCATGTGAGCTGTTTGGACAGAGGGTTGTTCGATATTCCCAGCATGTCAATGTCAAGGATAAAGGATATTATTATTATTATTATAGTATCGACTATACAGTTTTGGCAGTGCAGGAAGATTACCTTAATTACTCTTCCCTTAGTCTATTTCTAAGCAATTTTATCAATTGTAGCTTTAAGCTAATTTAGGATATGCACAACAAATTAGCTTTTTACTTAATATTATGTATGAATGACATCCAGTAATACATATACATTAGCCAGATGTATAATGATTTAGTTGGGCATTTTTACCCTCATTTCTTTTAGGGATGTCAATATACTTCGAATTATTACAACTTTTAAATAATCCATTTTATAATTTTGTCTTTTTCCTCTTCCATTTTTGTTTTATTTAATTCATGTAATGTTTCCATCATCTTGAACCTTTTCCTCACAATTATTTTTACTGTTCTGGTCACTTATAATACTATCACACTTCTAGGTTGCAAAGAACTTGTTCTGAAAAAAGAGTTTGTGTTTCTGTGTTTGTTTGTGGATAATCTGGTCAAAACCCTTGGAAGGCATTCATTACTTTGAAATGTTTACAAAATAGGTCAGCTTGATATATTTTTGTTTACAGGCTGCATGAATATCTTAAGACTTTACTGAAGGAAGAGATCTTTGTTGCGAGAGAATTTTATGGAACATATGAAGAAAGTTAGGAACTGATTTTGCTGAATCTGGACACTGAGATACCAGTTTCAGCTCTATAATGTGTCACTAAAAACCTGGAAAACAAGTGCATTCTGTATTGTGTCAGCATGGCCAGGAGACACCCAGTTAGTAGTGGCTGCCCTGCACTGTCTCCTTCATTTATCAAGATGCTTCAATAAAGCATGAAGAACACTTCGGATAGTCCTATATATGTGCACACGGACAACAAAAGCAGCTTGAAGACCAGCAGATACTCAATAGCTAATAGTTAAAAAACTGAATATGTACCAGCAGACAATAGAATTCAGTTGATAAATCAATTAGAATCCAAACAGTGTTTTTTTTAACTTAAGATCAACTTTGTATTTTTATATATATATATATAAATATAACTTCATGGAGACTTACTTTGGCAATACACTGCTTATATCCCCTAAATAGGTAACTGATACCCTCTGAACCTTTACACAAAGCCCAGCAGATGTTTTTCCCTGGTCACTCCACACAGCACTTTCCATTCGCATGCCCACACAGCTGAGAAAGGCTGAGCAGAACCAGCCCATTGAAACACAGCCAGGTGAATAAGCTCTCTCTCTCTACCTACTCTTTAAAAAGCCCTCAGAGAAGGATGAATGACAATTAGAACTAACTGAATGTGCTGACTAAAAACTTCAGAGACTTATAGGAAATCCTGGCTTTGTTATTAATGGCAGTGTCAAGAAATCAATGAAGATTGCATGTTTCACCTGATAATATCCTGGACTACATTCCTCACTGGCAGTTTTAGGTGTTACTCAATACAACTGGCCCGTACTTGGGGATCATGTCAGAAAAAAAGTAGTGAAACCCTTCAACACTGCATATGCATTATGCTCTGCCATAGCCTACAGGGATTCAAAAAGCAGCGTTCATCTTTGTGTAACTCCTTGCCAGCTCCCACATACACACATCACCATACCCTCAGAAAGCAATCCAAGAGTTTTTTCTCTCTCTCTTTTTCTTTCTTTCTTTTTTTTTTTAATAGATAGATGATTTGCCAATATCTTGGAAGAAGACAAAGTCTGCCTTTCTCATTTTCTTCCCACATGTACTTGCTGCTTGAATCTAAAAAGGAATTAAGCAATAACAAGATGTTTATCCACTGGCTTTATACAATTGATACAAGGAAATTCCCAGACAATGTAATTGCTATAATGAGAAATTTCAGAAGAGGATTACAGGTTGACACTGGTTCTTGAGTTCAGCAGTTTGTGATAGTATTGCCCACCAACAGAATGCTTGACATGAATGACTGGCCTATTAACTCAGCCTTGGAGGGAAGTGTCTTACACTTCCCATCCTACTTGTCAAGAGGAATTTGCAAGTCTTACAATGCATTTAATGAATTCTCTAGTGCTTGCACATTCAATTTCCATCCTTTCTTTTTAATCTTTAGTGATTTTAGAGCAATGTCCCGGGAAACATTTTGGTACAAAAACTCTAATAAGAAAAAAAGCAGGGTGACATTTAATTAACAAAATTAATTAGTGCTAAATAGTGAAAGAGCATTCTCTAGCCATTTATGAGGCAACAGCTGAGAATGGAGGAATGCTGAGGATGACAGCTGGAAATTGCACTCAATTAAAAATTAAAGCACATTCTGGGACTGTGAAAAAAATATTTTCCACACTAATATTTTTCATGGTCTTAAACTTTTGTGATCCTAATAACATAATGGCGATTTTCAACTCTTTTTGAGGTGCCACCCTCACAATTTTCTACTGCAGATATAATAGCCTATATAGAGAATTCAAGGTTGCTAATAATAACCTTGCTTTTCTTTTGTGGTCCTTTAGAAAGTATCTACAAGGCCTCTCCTCTACCAAGGATTTTGGGGAATGGAGCTTGGTATTTTCATCATGTAATTGAATATGAAGTTCAATGAAAGTAAGAGCCAAAAAGAATCAGGTACCTCCTCCATTCCTACTAATTAGTTATTGTATAATTCTTAGACCACTTTAGTTTTATGAACCAACAAAAAAGACATTCTTAAATGGTAAAAAAAGCAGAAAATATGTTTTATGGTAAAGAATTTTTTATTGTTGTTTTAAAATCTCTTCTGTTTATGGCTTTTAACACTCTGTGACATAAAATCAGGGAACGAGTCCCACTATTTAATCTTAGTTTGTTTTTATTATTATTTCTTTTAGCTCTGATGTTTAGCACTAAACAATCTAAAGTCTATGCCTTGTAGATTAAGAAAAAACTGCAGTCAAACAATATATTGTCTATAGGAAGTGGTGATAAATGATCCTAACATATAAACTGGGCTATTCAAAGACAAAGGGCTACAGAGCAGTAGATGCAGTCTCTACTCATGCCAAGCTGTTTGTTCATGTATTCTAGAAAGGAGACAAGGCAGGTCACCCAATTGTCCTTGCACATTCATATAGTCTTATCTCTTTCAAGATAGACTCTCATTTTCTCTGAAAGCTTTTCTCCTTCATAGGAAGAAATATCCTGCCTGGCTGTATCTGTATCTCTCCTAAAGTGAGGTCTTTGAGTCATTGTCCTGGGAAGAGAAAGCTGCATGCCAGCCTGCGCAGTCAGTCTGTTCCTAAAGAATGGCATACTTCTGATACACCCTACTAATGATTCCAAAGCTTTAATCACAGCATTTGTCAGTTTGTTTTGCCCATTTCTGTTCACGAAAGTCCATGGCAACATTGAGCTCCTTTTACATGAAAGACACCTGGATCCAAAATTGCTGTGCAAGTTCTTGAGCTTGGCCTTTTTTCCTATAATCAAGATGGATAATCAAAAAAAAAAAAAAAAAGTCTAATTATTTTAGATTTTTTGAAGCTCTCTTCTACCATATGTATTTTTTAAAAATATTGATTTTAGTTGAATCCTAAAAGGGTATTGAAGGTATTCCCTATAGAAAGGGAACATAGTAGAAAGTCTAAACAATACTCAGGTGTCTCAGTAGTAGGCAAAACTAATTTACAGAAGGATTACTGAATTTATAAAACAAGGGAAAAATGCAAAGAGTTTGGGAGTTGGGGATTTTAGGTAGCCACATGAAATATATATGCAATATTCCCAAATGTGAGCTCTCACGTGTTGATGTGTTTTCCACAAGACAAATATAGAATCAGTGATGTAGTACTCTCAAGTAAATGGAGAGTAACATTCAAAACAGAAAATACATGTAGTTTAGGATACAGATGCCATGGAGAAATTATTGCCCAGAGTAAAAGAAAGGCAGTCTGAAGTCTCTGAGCCAAACAGTTTAAATCACAACACGTTTGGTCCCTTAAAGTTTGATTCTCTTTGGTTTTGCTCCTTTAATGTAGGATTTAGAAATGTGTTCAGGACTTTTATTTATTGGATGACTAAAATGTTGCATTTGACCTTGCACAAATCTATAATCCTACAAAACTACGTATTTTAGTGCGGTTGAATTATTTTACTGTTTGCAGTAGGCTCTACATGTACATTTAGATACTTATGTAGGGAGAGGTTCCTGTAACTTCCTTTGTCTTCAGTGAGAAATATTCTGAACTGAAAATATTGGCCCAACTTAAATAATTTCAAAAGTCAATAAAATGGTATTGTACAAGTACATATGCTTTACATCTATACTGTTTTACATCTCTGAGTTGTTCAAATCCTCAAAGTGGATATAAAGTCAGAATCTAATGATTACTGAAATCATTGAGGGATCTTTCCACTGCCCTCAGGATTGGGGGCACAAAATTCAGAACTCAGCAACAGTTCTTTTGATTTGTCTACAGATCAATAGCCTTTTCTAATGTTAATAGTGCACTGCTTGGATTCCCTTACAGATAATCACAATTTTCAAATGCATTCTGTTCTGATACTGAGAAATGCTGCAAATGCAGTTTTCCAGCACAAAAAAGTAATGTTAGTAGATACATTGTTACTTTTTGAATCCCAGTGTTCTCACACTTTCTCCTGTGAGCATTTCCTCAAAACAGAGAAGGGAACTTTTCTTAGTAAATACCCATTTATTATTAAATGCACACTGGAAGATCCATTAATGAATATTTGAAAAATGTTAATAGTGTATTTTCTATACCACTTTTACCCTGAAAGAAGCGTTTTCTAATTAGTTACAAGCCACTATATATTCTCCAAAGTGCTAGCAAAATAATTTAAGATTTACTGTATTTTCAAAGGCATAACTGTACTGTTTCTAGAAGAAAAAAAAAAAAACAAACTACAGAAACCAAATAACCAAAAAACCCAAACCCAAACCCAAAACCTGGGTAGCTTTTCATAAAGCCAAACACTAAGACCAAGTCCTGTACAAAGAGCCACGACAGCCATGAGCTCCTGTGCTACAGGGATGGATCTGTCCTCCATCCTGCAGTGGTTTGTGAGTACAACTCATGAGCCACTCACTTTTTGGCACCTGAAATCCCACCAGGAGTAGAACATTCTCACTGGGAATGCCACAGCAATAAGGTAGCAAAAAATTTTCATTCTTTGAATTGTAGATGTTGATTCTACATACTTAAGGCTGATGAGAAGATTGCTATCAAACAGTACATGCACGAGTTCTTAGTTTGTGAAAACTCCTAGGAATGATATTACACGGGAACAATGGGTACAAAGGTTAACCACTTATGTTTAAATTTACAAATACCAATTTTCCATATCATAAACTATTTTCATAAAACCCACAGAAATATATAGATCCTGTCCCAGACTTAGACCAAATACCTAAACTCATAAAAATCTTAATTAAAATGTATTCTGGCTGAGAAATACAGAAATCTAAAGTTACCAAGATCATATGTGCAAACTGCAGTCTTTGCCTGCCAGATGATAAACCACTATTCTGGCAACTGCTGATTGGAAGTGACATATAATTCAGCTTGGCTTCCCCACCAGGCACCTGAGATGGAGAAGGGTGACCATGTTTCTGGTAATCTGACAGGAAGAGTATGGTCAATTTTTATTTCTACTGCTCATAGATGGCCAGCAAGGGAACTAAGAAAACTCATTTATCAGCTTTCACCTCCTAAGGTTCCTCATGCCAGAGGTTTTGTCTAACAGGCATTAATGAAGTCAAGGAGCTGAAAGAAGCTCTAGTTTCTCAGTGATTTGGCTGGTGGGCCCAACAGGAACCTGAAAATCCTCAGACATCCACATCAGCAGCCTATATCTGGGCTTAGCTGGCTGTTGAGAGCTTTGGAAAGCAATCCAATTGACTTTGGTGAAAATCCTTCCCATAACCCATCAGAACAGTTTCAAATCAAACTGAGTCTCTGCAACAGTGACAACTTCACAAATAGGCAAATGCCTGACCAGACCTAGAACATACTCCATAACAATACTAGCTTTTTCTAATAGTGACTCTAAAAATAAATTGGTTTTAATCTCCTATTTATATAATATTTCTGAAAATATTATTTAAATAAAATATTTTTAATTGTGGAAATTTCAGAACTGTTCCAACTAAAAGCCAAGTGAAACCTATTCCCATTTGTCCAAACTTACAGTCTAGAAATGGGAGCAATGACTTTGATCATTATGAAGCCAATTCAATCAAGTCCAATTGCCACAGTAAATAACTAAAAATTAATGACATAACATAAGATCTTGTGTTTATTTGCTTTCATTTTTTTAAACATAAAAAAGAGACACTTAAGTATAAGATCCTGATATGTATTTAGTCTGACACATAATGATAATAATGAATAGTGTTCATTGCTGGAAAGAAAACTGCAATGGGACTTATACCCTAACATTCCTTTTCTTCCTCTCCACAGTAACCAAAGTGCTCTAAAGTCTGACTCCAGCTGATTGCTTTTTTAATGAAACCTAAGTCAGCCATCTCTCATTCAGAGTTATTAGAGCTGGAAGTATTAACCTGATTCTTCTGAATTACCAATCAGTAAGTAACTGAATACCCATTTAGAAGCTGTGCCTCTTGGCACCCATCAAAGGGTTCAAAATCGCTTTGATGGTGTCATCCCTGTAGCCCACACCTTATCAGACAGGTTTTCAGTGGGCATAGGATCTGCCACCAAAATGTATTAGACCACTGCTGCTTTCTTAACCAGTTAAGTACAAATGGCTTAAGGCTACCTCTGGGTTCTTCTGTCAAAGCTAAATTTAGCAAATTTTGGGATGTGAATATATTTCACTTTTGTTCTGTTTATCTGACTAACTCTGACTGCTCCCTTAGAGACTTATCTGAGAAGCTTTCCATCCTTCTCTTTGCTTTGATCAAAGACTGTCAGAATTTGCTTCATTTACATTTCAGACCCACTGATTAAAACCATGTCCTTTGGGTTACGAGATTTGTTGGATGACAGAACTAAGACAAACTGTTCTAACTTCCTCATTGCATTATCTTACCTCAAGATTTTTATCACCCTGTTATTATGCCTCTCCTGTATCTGCATGCCTGTCCAGCAAAGGAGCTTTCTTGCTGCAGAAGTGCTGATAATCTCTGGGTTTTAGGACAATAAATGACTCTTGGTCCTAGGGATATACCATTACTATTAAGAATATTAGTGTAAAGATAACCTCTTGACTGCTGGGAGCATAATACTTTTCCAAATGTTCTACAGTATCCTATGAACAGCACACAACACCCATGACAGTTTTAATTTAGAAGGGATCAGCTCTTTGCAACTGACAGACTCGAAGTCATTCAGTCAGAATAAAATCAGTAACAAGAATACTTCTTTGGCTGGTCCTACAGCATGTTCTTTGTTTTATGCTGTTAACAATGAGGAAAGTTTGTGACATGACATTTCATCAACTAAATCTGTGTCCCTTGATAACCTCTTAAAATCCTGGGCTTTCAACAGAATTCCCTTTCCCTGAGAAGGATTCAGTTAAGCTCTTATTAAACTCATATGGTGTCACAGACCACTGACAGAATAAACCTCTGAAGCCTAATTTGGCTTTGTTCTTTCCCTTCCTCTGTCTTCTGGAGCAAGTGTCTTCCACTAAGAGCCTTACACTTTTGCTGGCTTTTACAACTGATATCTTAGTACAAGATAAGCTAAAAGGTGGGGAAAATACATAAGTGCAGTCTCTTCCACAGCACTGGCAGATCAATTGGACAGGAAAGCGTTTGGCTAGCATTTAATGGAATTGCTCATAAAAAACCAAACATGAGCTTTTTCTGCCATTACCTTTGATGTTATGCACTGTAACTTGGATTTTAAGACCGGCTTTTTCAGAGGTCACTCAGACACTTGATTCCTTTGTTTTCCTTCTGCTTCTGCATTAAGTTTGAGGTTATTGTAGCCAGAGAAATGATCTACTTCTATTTTGCCTATTGTGAAAATCTGCTCAAGGATAAACATTAACTAACAGGAATGAGACTCAGATCTCTCCAACACCATTACATTCATTTTAGGGGCTACTTTGGCGGGGCAGGGGGAGGCAGGGGGTTGTGTGTGAATTTTATCCCTTCAAGATTTTTGCATCTTTCTGCTAGTAGTCATTTTTGATAGTCATGATGAAATTTTAAATTGGTTTACTCTAGGTATGAAAAGTGAATACTGAAACTGTCTTTTTAAGTTAAGAAAAAATAATCTTTTCACTCACATGTCAGGAAACAGAGTGAATGAGTGTCAGATTTCTGTTGATTTTTCCAAACTTTTTAATGCTTTTACTTCTTAAACTATGTTTATAAAATTTATTAGGGTCCTCCCATTAACTGCAAGTGCAGATAAAAGGAACTGAATGCAAGTTTTAGATTGGTTTTTCTTGGTACTTACATAAAAGAGAAACTATGACAATGTTTTACTGTCTTTTTTGGTTTTTTGTTGGTTTTTTTGGAAGAGTTCCCTACTTGGGAGCCATTCAAGGACTATCCTCTTTCATTCCTTCTTTGCTTAGAATTTGTGTTTCTATATTTGATACAGGCAAAATAGCTATGTAAATAGATAACTACGGATAGACCATTCCAAGGTTAATATTTTCATAATGATTTAAGGATTTACAAGGAGAACAATGAAATATATTATACTATTGAGGCTAAATTGTTGCCTATAACAGGGTATGCACAATTATATACTTAACTAGTTACATCATTAACATCACCTTGTATTTACAAGGACGGGGTGTTGCTAACAATGAATGCAAATGAAGAAGGTAAAGAATAATATAATTTTTGCACTGTAAGCTTTGAACAGATTGGTTTTCCTTAAATTAATTGAGTAGTAAGGAAGAATGCAGTATTCTTGGATGCAATCTAACTACATAATAATAACAGTATGCAGGTATGTGTCTCAGAGCCCTGTGGCAGAAATTCACTGTTCAGCTTCCAAAACTGAGGAAAGATTCTGTCTTGAATTCAGTGGCAAAGACTGGCTCTGTTTGGAGATTATTCTATGTACCCTCTGGGGTCTAGAAAGCTATGAGCCTTTTTATTTGGGAGGACATTTCATAGTGCTTGCTCCTTCCCTTTCACTCTAATACCCAGAATATTTCACTCTAATACATGGATACTTATGTTATTATGGCAACTATAAGGAATGAGACAAGAGGGCTCTCCACAAAACTGTAAGTGCACGTGTATGAACACTAATGATACCAGCTCATCCTTTCTTCACAGGCAAGGGAACAATGTGAAAAAATACCCAAGAGTAACAAATAGCTGCAGCTCACAAAATAGGTAAACCTCACTTAGCTAAGAACATTTTAATCCAGCAATACATGCTGTCATAGACCTCTGCCAGATGACAGCGCTTAAAAGTGGCACCCAAATGAAGGCAGGGTGCAGAGGGTCCTATCAGATCTGGATTTGGTGAGAAAGCCTTGCTTCTTTTTCTTCTGAAGGGGTCAGGTGTATGTGTCAAGTACGAACAGCAGTGTAAGTGGATTCATGATTGCACATTTTGATCATAGACAGTCAACTGTTAATAATTTTTTCATTATTTTAATTTAATCTAAATTCATTTTAAAAATGACTGATGGAGTATGTCCAAAGCATAGAACAGTACACAGAAATTGACTACAATACAGGGGGGAAAAGATACATTCACTCTGATTTATGGATTAGACTATTAAACGAGTGAGATAAATATTTACCCAACATGAACTCTCATTCTGTCTCAATGTACACAAATATAAAGTAAAAGGATGTCACTACTGGATTACAGCCAGTTAATTTCATTTAGCATAGTCTCACAGTTTCATCAACCAATCAAAATTATGTTTAATAGCCAACAACACACAGTGCCATTAATAGGTGAAAATTATGTTTCTCACTTTCACTTCAAATCCTTTTTCATTTTTCTTGCTATCATGTTGAAAAGGAATTTAATTAAAATGAAATCCCTTAAAACAAAAAGTGCTCTCAGTCTTATCAGTTGGAAAGGGTGAAGGTCCCATATGACTGAGTAAAGAAATGGCATTTTTTGCCTACTTCACCACCCTGAGAATAAATTCTTACTGTTTTTAAATGTTACAGGGTTTGTTTGCTTTAAAATAGCTGCTTTAAGCAAGTGAAGTGCGTCGGTTCAAGAAGCAGCAAGTGAACCAAAAATCCCTGAGCAGTGCAGACATTCAAGAACATGAGTAAAAAGCTCCAGTCACTTAAGCTTTGTCAAACAGAAGGAAAGGTTTCTTGAGTTTAAAGATGTTCTCCAAAACTTTTTTGTTACTATTTTTCAGAAAATCATCCACCTCTCTTTTTAATATTGTAAAAAAATGTAACTTCTTTTAGATCATTAAAACTGTGCTTGAGTGCCAACACAACTCAAGCAGATACCAGAACATTCCAAAGAACTTGCAAGACTTCTAAGGGTCTATCTTACAATTTTCCCCTTCTAAGCCATCACCTGCAGCATACAGCAGAGACAACCCAACTAAAGAACGTTCCTGCTGTACTGCAGGTCTAGGCTCTGTTCCCTCCATTTGAGGGACCAAGGTGGAATTTGCATGCATTTGTGCATCCTAGACAAGCAGACCAAAATCCTTTGGGACGAAGGCAGTGATGTAGGGCATGAGGAGGACAGAAAATGCCATTTGATTCTCTGGGCCAAGATGGTCTGTTTTGTGAGTGTCAAAATTAGCACAGATTAAAAGTTTTCTCCTTCTGATGAAGTTTATTTGGCAATAGCTGAATTTTTTTTTCCTTTGTCAAATGCAGCAAGTGGAGAACAGGTGCTCCTACACATGCAGTTCTGTGCTGGATAAGGATTAGTTCTCAGTAGTAATTAACATGGTCTCCTATGTCTCGGGAAGAAGGAGAAGCAGTTGGAGAATCTCTACTGACCTGCATCTATCATCTCCTTACTGATCTCAGTTCCTGATGAGATGGCTTTTGGCATCCCCAGCTACAAATTACATGGCAAGAGTTCCCGTGCGTTCAACATTATGGATGCACCAGAAACTACTTGGGAAAACAAAGTTGTGGCCTGCAAACCTGTCACTGTTTAATGTATTGTTGGAATGAAGTAAATGACATCTCCTGGGTTTTCCTTAATTTGCTGTAAACTTCTTCTTGCAAAGAAGTTCACAAAAATGTTTTTTAATGACAACTTCAGAAGATTATTTTTAATTGTAAAACTATGAAAAGTAGGTCATCTTTTATTCTGTAAAAAAAATAGCCACGTACCTCAAGTGCAAATATACCTGGTTAATTTCTAGTAATATTTTCTTTCGTCTGGCTTGTTCAAGAACAAACACCTTACTTAAAATTGAACTGCAATGATGGAGAGATGTGTCCACACAACTATACTCTCTAATGTACAAACACAAATTCTAAGACTCTAATTGCAAGCATGTAAAAATAAGAAAGAATTTTGCTTTAAAAGCAGATGAACAAAAATAATGTAGTGAACATAAATGCAAGAATCAGAGATAATTATATTTGCCTCCATTTTAGATTACTTTTCTTCATTATGTTTAAAAACACTCTCCGTTAAATTACTCCGTTACAGAATTTTCTCAAGTATTCATTTTGTTTTCAAGGCACCCTATTAGAGTGGGTGCTTGGCTTTTCCTTTCCACAGTGAGGCATCTGGAACATTGCCTCAGCTCTCAGCTAAACTTGCTCCAAGAATCAAGTGAAGCAGAGGACTGCTTCGTTTGTTAGCAGATCGTTGTTTACAGGAATTTTTGTCTGTGAGCAGTTTGAGTTGAAATCAAAGGAAATTTGAAAAAAATTGGTTTGTTCAGTCTTGAAAGGTAAAATGAAGACGTGCACAGTCACACTCATTAAAGGTTACTCAGACAAAGCTGATAATAAATTGCCTGCTGTATTGATTGGGGAATAAGGTGAAAACGATGTGCCTAAAATGCAGCAATGGAGGTTTAAGATAGCTGTTTTGAAAGACTTATCATGGAGAGGATAAAGAAGGAATTAAGTTGGCTAAGCAAGTGGAGGAATCCACATTTTTAAGGGTTGGTTAGGCTAGCATCAGCCAAAAATTGTTCAGCTGTCACTGCTCCTGTTGTGAGGCAAATACAGTAGAAGACAAGATAAGGTGCTTTCCAGCCTTATTCTCACTTTAGCAGTCTTCCTGAAATCAAAATGTTTTTATTTGAACATTTGTTACATTCAATGTGTTAGAAAAATATGAAATACTCTATTTTTTAAAAAAAATAGATTTCCAAATTCTCAGTGGGAGAGCCACATGTAAGAACCCTAATCAAGGTTTCAGAAAAGGATTTTGGTGTGGATGAACTCTCATTTTTCAGACAACTAGTTTTGCTCAGCTAGATCTGAAACCAAGTTAACTGCTCATTAATTCTTTCCCAGAGAGTTCCTAAAATCTGTATCACAAGTTTCCTTGGTAACAGCACCAGTGTATTCCATGACATCTAGCCATTAAACCACACAAAAGCATAAATCCTGAACCTCTGTGTCCATCTAGGAATGTAAGAAGGGGCTGAAGGCAAACACATTCCCCTGTGTACCTGATCTTGAGCCAAGCACATCATATGCAGCTGATGAGTCCTATGACACACTGGATAAATGTATAGCAGCTATGGGTTCACCTAATATTGACCACTGCCTTTTCTCCCTACACAGCTCCTCCTACAAGCTTGCAGGAAGCTGAGAGTTTGAACTCTGGGCAAACACAGCTTCAACTTCTGAAGTAAACTGTTTGCCCCAAGTGCTTTGCACTCCTGAAAACACTTAATCCAATCAATATTTATAAGAAAGATAAATGTGATTTTTAAATTGATAGTCTTGTTATTTTTGATTAAGCAGCAATGCAAATATTTCAGTCACTATCATCTGCATTGTGCTAAATAATGTGCAATAGACATGTGAGACCAGAGGTGATCCATTTCTACTAATTTCAATCCCTGATCTGGTTCTTTATTTCCTTCATCTGCTGACAATGAGAACAGAATTATTCATAACCCAACTAAACCATTATAACAGGTATTCACAACCTCATTGTAGAGATACCACCTGGAAGAAGAGGGAGATCCTTTTTGAAAAGTGAAAGAGGTCAATATCTACCATGCTGGGAAACTGAGAAAGAATATGCTGATCAGCAAACCCCTGCAGTCAAAGATCATTTCTGGGTGATGGGCAAGGGCAATGCCCTCATCAGTTTTAGGTAAGAACATACAGGGTGACCGAGCACAGCAGGTACCAAGGAAGCTGAACATCTCAGCAACAACAGAGCAAGAGGGAAGTCTTTATTATTGATAAACAGCTACATCAGCTGAGAGAATCAACAGGCTCTGTAACTGTTGCTGAGTTAATCAAAGGAATGCAAATACCCATCTTCCTGAGCTGGCTGGACCAGTATGTGGAAGTATACATGTCTCAGCTCCGGGCAAGGATATGAAAACCAAACAGGGAACTAATAATAAGTGTATTTTGTATTATACATTAAATTCTCCTTGCGGGGAATGTCTAAAAGAACATGGTCAGAGGGCACTGGACTCAGGATAAGGAGTGGTGATTTTACTGTGAAAACATGGTGACCTGAAAATGAAGTAAACACATTCAGTTTATTTTCCCTAATCTACTTTTGGAGCTGTGAAAATATTATCAAATATCAACTCCTCTGCCATACAGTTAAAAAAAAGTCCTGTTAAGTGTTGTTTAAAAGTGGTTTTACCAGTTTCTCTACAGAACTGTCAGCTCCTAGGTAAATCTCTTTCTCCCAGAACACTCTGGGATATGAGGAGTGATCTCTCCTTAGTTTGATTCTTTTGAACCTGCTGATTTGAACAGCAAAATGCATGTCTTTCCAATGCTGAAGCACAATACTTGGCAATAAAGTTAAGAAAGATTAAAAGGAATCTTCCTGATCTCTGATTATGTAAGTTTAAACATACACTTGACCCAGTGTTTTAACAGGCAAAACCCTGGAATTATCAACAACTGAAAAGTCTGATCATCAGAAAAATGCACACCAGTTCCTTTTATTCATTTTCTGTGGACAAAATCAGACTTTGAAGAGTGAATACGAACTGATGCTGGATTTTATCTTTTTTTTTTTGCAGATTCTTTTCTCAGATATGACTTCTTTCATATTCAAGTTTGCACAATGAATAGCAATTTTGACTCATTACTGTCTCAGTTGCTGTGGCCCATATTATTCTTTAACTTCAAAATTATGTTACCTTCTTTTCAATGCCATTCCTAACCATGGAGACAAAATATGTCAAACTGATTTATTTCTGGACACTTACCTCAAGAGTGAGTTACTTTTCCAAGCATATATGCCAGTATAACATGTAAGCTTTTAAACTGTGGAAGCCAAAATAAAATTAATTTGATTGAAATTTTTCTAAGGTGTAAATAACATAAGTTTTACATCCACTTATATACCCTAATTACGTGATCTTCACCAATTTCATCAAAGATGAGAGGGTACCAAAGAAATGCAAAAACCAGGTGGGTTTTTTTGGATTTTTTTGGGCTTTTTTGTGCATATGCAGATCATAACTCAATAAATTGCATCAAACTAATAGTAGAAACAAACACTACTCAAATTACAGCAGTAATCCTGTACAAAAATGGGTTTACTGATTATGCTTAATTGTCACGAGATACGTGGAAAAGAATTATTGATGACAATTGAAAACAACATTCTTAGGAGAGAGGAATTAAGGAAGACAAGAGACAAAACATGTTCCCTGAAAAGGGGAATTAGGAGCAAATGCAGTGAAAGAAAGAGATGTGTGCCTTTCTTATCACATCTGGTGGCAGGAGAGTGCTAGGATGGAAGACAAGGAAGGATTGTTTTGCTCATAAGAAAAAAGGGAAGAAAACCATTCCTCAGCTTCCTTGGTCAGCAGGATGGGGCGGTTGGCTCCAACAAGACACCTTGCTCTCTCTACTTCCCCTGGAGTAAAACAAGTCTCCAGTCACACATATCACCCTTCTTGCCTTTGCTCTGCCATCATCCCCACTGGCTATCCAGAAAATAGAGTTGCCAAAAGGTACTCCACAATGTTTATTGGACTAGTCTTGTCAAGCTCAAAGAGTTAAGATCTGAGAGGAAGCTTAGCACAAATGCCATGCCTGGGGCAAGTAGGACTTTTGGGTATTGCCGATCAGCTTTGATACTAACCCAGCATTTCACTTTGTTGAAAAGTGTCTTTAAGGTACGACTCTCATAAATAATTCCTATCAAAAGGGATTTTAAAATGATGGTGAGTAGGTGGGAGATTCAGGGATGCTGATGGTGGCTGTCAGATCTGACAGGGCAAAGAAGGTCTGCACTTAGGTTTGCAGGTTAGGAAATGAGGTGCTTCTGTTTAAACAATCAATTATGGTGGCCTTTTTGATGCCTTCAAAATTAATGTAGTGCAGCTGGCAGGAGACAGCTCCACACATACTCTGAAAATGGCAGATGTGCAGCTTTCAGAAGAAGCAATGTCCTTGACGTTGAATTACTGTGATGTTGTCCAAACAGTGAGAAGGCCTAGGAGGAATGAACAGAAAGCTCAGATAGCTGAAAAAAGTGTCTAAAATTCTTTTCTAACTGAGAAGAACCAGGAGGTGGAAACATGGAAACTGTCTAACCATATATTTTATTTTTGTTTCAACAGAAAAATGGTATGAACTTGGTTAGACCTTGTACAAAGATTAAGCCTCCATGCTGTCAGAGTCATTCTATGTAAGAAGTGGAATTTATTATCTGCTTAAACTACATCTTAATATCTCTGAAGTTTATCTTTGTGTCTTGGAAAATTATGAGCGGACAGACAGCAAGAAGATTGGTGAGATATGCATGGTTTGTTAATGAATCTGAATGTGTTAAGTTTGATGATCTCTACACTTTCATCATTAGTAGTTGGGTTTTCTGTACTAAATTATGTTCCCAGCTGTAACGGTAATCATGCAACAACACACCTTTTCGTACCATTTCATACCATAAAATTTTGCATTTTCATTTGTTTCCATTGCTTCCATCTGCTCATCTATTTTCCCTGAGACTTCCTAGAATCCCAAAGCTCAAAATATCATTCAGGTGAATTCTTCCTGCCCTCCAGCTGGTAGTGCCACTATAACTATTTATATTAAAGTACATTGAGTAGATAGAGGTTCTGCCCAGCTATTTTCTGCTTTTGTAACTCACATTTGCTGTCTCACTCAAACCAATAAAATTGCAATGCACTTCACCATTGAATTTATACCATATTTAGGCCATCTCCTCTTTCCCCAGTGAATAACCTTCTAAGTAAAAATGTCTCCTTTAAATTAAAGTTTATTGCTTCTCATCTGTCCTTGGCAAAAAATACATAATATCTGAAGTAAATACTTTTATTT
Organism: Acropternis orthonyx; assembly: GCA_035583155.1. Taxonomy (NCBI): domain Eukaryota; kingdom Metazoa; phylum Chordata; class Aves; order Passeriformes; family Rhinocryptidae; genus Acropternis; species Acropternis orthonyx. The sequence goes on along the minus strand of JAWWEU010000163.1, from coordinate 30,639,074 downwards.
AGAACTGTAAAAACTTCAAAACAGAATTCTCTTTTGTACTACTCTGTCTCAGTTTGTATTTACGAAGAGGGCACCTATAGACAATTTTGTACTAAGTGACTGCAGGCATAGTAGTTAATGACTAATATTGTTACATATGTGCCGGATGACTATTACCCTTCCTTTCACTCTGTTATTAATGGCCTCTTTAGGAATGCAAATCAATGTCCACTATGTAAGAGGGAAAATGCAAAATCAATGCACGTCCTGCTGTGTATGGCTTAGATGAAGATTTTTTCTTCAAAGTGTCACAGGTTCAAACCAAACCTTGAATAATAAATTAATTTTAGATGTTAGGTTTACTTATAATTTATGGTTCTTCTGTATATTTTTTTAATATTCACTTTTAATGTATTTAAAAAAATAAAAATACAGACCAGAAAAAAAAAAAAAACTTTGTAAAATAGGCTCATAAATACTATTTGTAAATACAAAACAAACCATCCAAGAGTAAAGCCAAAGCAAATCAAGGGCTAGGGTAGAAAAAAACCAAACCCATGATGATCCCATTTTTTAATTAATTATTTCAGTCAAAATTATAGAGTCCATGTCCAAAATTCTAAAACTGTTATGTTTTCCCCATTTGTACATCAGGATCAAAGTCACTGTTGTGTCCAGGGACAGACTTTCAGTAACTGTGCATTTATTACCCACAGCTGGTCCCTGAGACCATATAAGTCATACAATGTGTGTCCCATACATTTTCTTTGATGCATTGTTTTTAACCACTGAAATCATGTGGGATTAGAATCCCTTAGTAAATGATCCATAATCAAAGGAGTTGAAATATCAGATCCTCAACTGAACAAATAGTCAGGATACAGAGCTCATCTTCCTCCAGATTGTGCCAGATTATCATTTCGGTCATCAAAATGAAGCCCACCTTGTTCTACTGGTTCCGCCTTACTGGACTAGCAAAATTTTGAGAAATCATTTAAAGCAATATCTGATTTGAACCTGTACTGAGCATATTATTTTCCTTTCAAGTAAGTTTTGCACAATTTACTGCTGGATTATTTTCCTTGCCCTGTTTTGTGATTCTTGCTCATGGTTAGACTAGGGAAAGAGATGCCAAAATACTGCACATTTACTTATAAAGTCCAGTGAATATATTAAGAAGACAAAGCATTTCAGTATTGTTTTTAAAGTGCCAGAACAACTGAGGTTCTCGCCTGATAGAGCTCCAAATAGATGAAATCAGGACTATCTAATTAGTTACTGTTAATGTTCTAAAAGTAATATTACAATAAACATTTCTCTACTTGGTGAGATCTCTGTGTAAGAATAACTCTGGATTGCAATAGAAACATTAATTTTATTTTCTTAGCATTCTTTTCATATTTTATCAGCTTTCCCTTTCTTTAATTTTGTCAAATAAATGTCCTTGAATTTTTATATAACTATAAAATCCTTGCTGAAAATTGACTGCTATATAAATTGTATATAGATCTCTGTAAACATGTGCATGTGTGTTTTGCATGTATGTATGTATTTTGCTCCTATATAGTATAGGGAACTCTTAAGGTTAAATAATGTCTCTACCCATGAGTAAAATGTGCTGGCAACTGAAATGTAAAGTGGTGTGCAAGTGTAAGTATCACAATATTGATATTTATATCTAATTTTCTTATTGCTAGTGTAGGTGGTGCAAAAGAGAGAAGAGACACAAGGAATAGACCAAAAGAGAAAAAGGGAAGAAATTATGAAGTCTCTGTGAATTACCTCTATTTTACTGTACAATTGTTTATGGCAACAGAATCACAGAGGGAGTCTAAGTCAGAGCTATGGAATATATCTCATGTATCTAATGCATCCCTTGTTTTACTAATATCTTTATCATTTAATAACATATAGAATATGAGGTTTAAACTGTGGCTTTCTGAATATAAATATTCAATTATCTTTTGCATTTATTTTAATAAAATCATCAGTATTACCAGCCAAACAAGCTAAACCACTGGTAGGTCTTGGATATTTTATGAAGGTCTGAATAAAGGATCAATCACCAAATCCAGTAGAAAAGAAATTTCACAACTGCTCTTTACTGAATAGTTGAACAAAAGTAAGCCTAATATTTAAACATGACAAGGACAGAATTATTTCAGTCTTCACATGAACATGTGAACTGTTTTCTCACACTTGAGAACTGACAGGAGCTGCTCCTTCAGATCATTTTTGGGGATAGAAGCTGGATTCCCTCTTCCTCCTTTTCTCATTCTTCCCCTCATGTACCATTTTTCATTTCCCTTTTGCTTACTTTTCTGATAGCTGAGTGTGTATTGATACAATCACCATTTCACATACTAGTTTTTCAGTTGTGGAAAAAGTGTTGTACATTACTGCTTATTTTCCTTGAATAGTCTGTGTCTAGCAGTGTCACAGACAACAAAAAAGGTAAGCAAAACTCCTTCCCAACTCTATGGAGATCAAAGGAAATTCCACTGGGAACAATACTGTATTTAGGAACAAACAGAATTTTCAAAGGCTTTTTACTAGGCTAACCCCATTCAATTGCTGAAAATAAAATAAAGTCATTCCTGACTTCCCACTGCAAGAGGAAAATGATGTCACTTGTCTAAATTCTTGGTTCCTAAAAATTAGCATTCAGGTTCTATGTATAAGCTGTTGAATGTACTGCAACACAACCCCTTTATTTCATGGACTATAAAGCTTAGGAAATACAGACATCCACAAGCTATGAAGCAAAGGCTCATAAAAATACCATGAAATGTGTAATTATCCACTAGGATGAGTCTTCAAACTATTGCTGGAATGAACTGAACTGGGGGATTTAGCTGAAAGGCTGAAGTCTTCACAGATCACATTGACAGTACACAAAAAAGAAAAGATACATGAAATTCAGAATCAGCAGAGCTCTCTGAATTTAATAAAGTATCCAAACACACTCAAGTAATTCCATGCAACTGGCGATGAGAAAAGTAGCTATCCTGAAACTTTCTGCTAGTTGAGTGCCAATGGTTCCATAAACAATGGATTTAATTAACGAAAATTACCCCTACCAAACATGTAAAAATGGATACTTGTCACTTCTAGCACTCCCTAATTTCCTCCCTAAAGCTTGGCAAAGATATTGCTCAGAGGATGTGAATGTATTACATAATGAACTGTAAGATTATTTTCTTTTGTGTCAGAAAGTAGTTATACTGTCATAGTATTTTCTGAGTGTGTAACTCAATAAACTTTAAACTTTTCATAGTACTAAGTCATCTAGTTTTAATATTTTTATTACTATTCAATTACAGATTTGACAAAACTAGTGAAATACAATTTTAAGAATTTCAATCCCCCAACAGAATTTGTCTCTCCTCTACGCCACTCACCTAAATGTTCTCCCTCTGTTCTGTTAACCCAATAGACCCCAAAGATATGATTGTCTAGAAATTTACTTTCTTTTATCTACTCTAAATTCTGTTAGAATTTATCTTTACACTATTACCTATTTCTAAATTTCTATCGAAAATAAGGATTAAGCAAACTTCTCTGACATCACATTATTCTGTTAACATTTCCCTTTATATCTCACACCTAGAAAACCTTCTGTTCAACTAGAAGTAGCATATTAATGTCTCACAGAATATCTCACATAAAGTTTTCATGCTCTCCTCATAGTTTCAAAGCTATTCCTGAAGGCTCATCTAATTAGAAGCATAGAAAGTACAATTGATAAAAGCTGTATCATGCAACTCTGATTGCTTCCAGCTGATAAAAATTAACAGACTTTTCAGCCTTTAACAAGTGATAAAATATCTGCAGCTCAGTAACCGGTATCAGGTGCCCTGTTTTCCCTTATTATAGCAATTAGTAACTCAGAATAGGAGTATAAAACACAGAGTTTCTTTTCAATGTAACATAGTTAAATGTACTAAGGAAACACCACCTGGCTAAATGAGGTAAACTTTACTCCCTCGCTGACGTACAAGAGTTATTCCATCAGAAAATCTAGTACTACAGGCAGTAATAGTCCAGAATGTACAGTACAGTGTAAGTCACAGTTTTTCTATGCACATATTTGAGTAGTATAGATGTCTTACAAACAAATATGGAATTCTGTGTCCATCCAAGTCTTTGCACCGCTTTGTCTGTAACATGCAAGATCATCCATGTGTAGAAATTCATTTTAATTAAACTGTTCTTCTAAATATTCCCTTCTGCATACTGCACCAGAGAGTCTTGCAATAACAGAAATTATGCACTAAAGTAATTGTTTAATGCAGCCCAGTGCTAGCCTTATTGCCTTACCTCCACATTTTCATCTTATTACCAGCAAGCATTGCCAGCTGTTAAAGAAATATGAATCTGATAGTACAGAAGATAATAGGAAGAGAGAACAGGACTTATCTAAAGACCACTCAAATCAGAAAACACAAATTTACAGTTCTAATTAATCTAAACCACATAAAACAGGAACTCAAAAGCACAGCCAATACTGCACATAACTCATACTGCCAGTGCCTGGCTGACTTGGACTCAAAGGGGCAGATAAAACCTGAACAGTGTTCTTTTTTGGAGAACACACACAGGACCACCTACATGCAGAGGGGCAGCCCATCCCAGTCTAAGTGCCTTCCCCTCAAAAGAAAGTGCATGCATCTCCTGGATTAAAGGCAATCACAGATGCAAAATAAGATAACCCAGCACATCATGTCACTCCAATTCCTGTCCAATGGAGCATAATCTGATTTGCAGTATTTTAAACCACATCCTGATTGGATTACTGATGAAGGCTGGCAATTCTGAGGAGTTTACCAATTGCTGACAGTTTCTGTGAAGCAGCTGGGCAACTACTTTTAAATTGAGAAAGACTGTAAAATATATTTACAGCTAAATGCCTTTCTACAAAGATGGGCCAGATGGTCCCATAGAAATTGCAAAATGAAGGAAGCATTAATGAATCATCCAAGAAACCAGAAATCTTTTAGAGGGTGGTACAGTCCATTAAAAAGAAAAATCACCCAAAACCCAACACTATCCAACTCTTTCATAAAGTGCTGTTTTGCTTACCATAATTTAAATGTACTTATAGGCATATTGCATTTCTAAATAATCCCAGTGAAGCATAATTTTATAATAAATGATGTTTGCTTTTGTCATGTTAATAGCATATTCCATTACCAGATGAGATTTAAAGTTGAATTGTTTTAAAGCCACAAAAGTCTGAAAGGGAAAGAGATTCTCAAGTAGAGAAACATTTCTAGAAAGAGTTCTGGACATAGTGGAAATCCTTTCTGATGACAAATAAAACACTTCTTTGCTACTACTGAGATAACAGTAAACCAAGTCCTTTTAAACTGAATATCAAAGAGAGAAATCACTTGTGATTTCCTAGTCCATATAACTCAACAATGCATATTTGCCATCTTATAGGATCTAATTCTTCAGGACAGTTTTCAGGAACTGACCTTTCTAGTGTAAAGTGAAATCTCTGTAATATTTCACTATTGCACAACTATTTGAAGTTTGTTATTAATTTATCCACTTTTAATTGTTTTCCAACATTTCATTTTTTCTTTCTCTTCAGGGAAAAAATGTAATTCCTCTGTTAATTTGTTCAGCTATCAATAAACTTTAGCTTAACAAAAGCAGTATTCTATTGAATAAGAATTGCACAACCTCGAGAACTAGCTAATGAAATGAGCAGTTAGCCTTGATAACACACTTCCTATTACTGAAACTCTTGATGCCTTTATAAATTAAGTGCTAATGATCAAGCTCTACACTGTTATTACATTTGGTAAAAATCAAACACAATTTCTGTACTTTCAGATTACGGAACTAAAGAATGTCACTTGTAGGGTCATATTTGGAGTTTAGGTGTTATTTGAATGATATGACTTTTGATGCCTGTTTGGGACACTGACTTAGTCTGGCCTTGAACTACTAAAGGTAAGTTGATATATTGCTTCATGTGGACAGGAAAAGATGTTGGAGGTTTTTTTTATTTCTTCAGTTTTCCCATTTGTAGGTTTTGAGTATGTGTCAAGCAAGCTTTTGAGCTGAATCTAGGCTTCAGGTAGTTATCAGCATGACTCACTCCTGAAACATCTGTACCTCACTTTCAGAAGTAACCATAGCTAAAACAAGGATTAGGTGGCCCTACCTAGCTCTGGTTAAAGGAGCTGTGTCATTTTGTGCTGTAACCTCCTTCTCCACCCATCTAGAACACTTGTGTTTTGTTCTAACTCTTATGACACACCAAAGACCAAAAGAGTTTGGTGTTCATTTTAAATAACCACAAACCTATTTGGTGATGTTCCTTCCAGTGGCAGCTGTTTGCTGCCAAATGGAAATAGTGTTTTAATGTGTCATATTATTTAAATACGTTACTATTTAAATGTGTGTTAAATCAATCAGTTAATTGTAGGAACAGAATAAGATCTGAACACCACATTACTTTCACTATTTTTATTCAAATTACAGTTGTGTTTTGCAATGTGCACTGTATAGTCTTAATAGAAGACACAGACACTCGTTTTGCTCTCCTTAGAAAATTTGTTTTGATAAAAAATTTAATATTTTCTTGCAGAGTTCATTTTTCCCTTTGCATTTTATCTTCAGTATAACACTATTATTTATTATTTTTTCTTCAATAGTGTTTAAGAAACTGATATTAATTTCTAAAACAAAGAATATTGTTATAGATGAACAAGTGGAAAGAAATATAGTAGCTGTTTCTTTAGGAACTGAGTTGATGATAAACTCCTCAGACTCTGTTAAAGTGAAAAATGGAATCTTCCTAATGATGGAAAGAATTTTTTTCAGAATTGGTAGGAACTGCATGATGGATCCCCCAGAAGAGGATTGCAAAAGTTTATCTTTATTGATAGGATGAGCTTAATCTGTAATCAGTATTCCACTTGCATTGATTCCATCTGTATTATGGAAAACCAATGCTCACACTCCATATTTTGAACATATTTCTGAATTGACTTAGCCTTGGAATATTTTCAAGATTATTTTTATTATATTCAATTTTTTTTCCAAGTTGTTTATGTTTTTCTTTCTCTCGAGTTGCCAGCCATCATCTTCAGTCTAGATTTGCTACTTGAAATATGCAGTGTATGAAATGTGAAAACAGGACATGTCATATTGCATCCTAATTGGAAATGGTGAATTCTGGAGAAAAACAGCCTATACAGGAGCATTTATTTGAATTTTGAAATTAATTTAGACTGATTGTAGCCTTGGTGCTCCCTTTTCATTAATATTCCAGCAAAGGAATTTACTAGCAGGTATAAGTGCTTAAACAGATAAGTTTAAGTGAACATTGCTGAGGATTAACACAAAGCAAAATTTAAACTTAAAATGAGAGCCTCTGATTTTTTTTTTCCTCGCCATGGGTGTGGAGCATCATGGTACAGCCTTTCTGTCTGCAACTGATACCCAGGGTGCCAAGAAGTGAGATCTCACCCCAGGGCTGGATCAGGCAGCTGCCAGGGCTCCTGCAACACCATTTATTTTGACGTCTTTAGGGCTGTAATTCCTATTGCCTTGGGGTGTTTCACAAGGCACAGAATAACTCTGTCTCTGTTTTAATTCAGGAGGAAACTTACATCAAATCACAAATGGTGAACTGGGGACTCTTTCCTGTAGCCATTAAATGAGTGCATGTTTGTGACAGCCCGGCAAAGGCAGTTTTCAGCACTTCTGAAATTCTTGTTCATGACAGAGGGGCAAGCGGGCTGCTTGGTGCCTCCCTCATCAGGAAGTTAAAGATGCTTATATGACTGCTATTGTATCATAAGACTTTTATTGAATAAGGGGAACAAAGTGCCACAGAACTTCACAATTTTTCTCTACTGATGAGGGAAAGGATTGCTCTGAAGGGGGTCTGCATTTTAACTTTGGGGCCAACAGCAGCCTGATGCCTGACAGCTCATCTGGGAGAAAGCATGTAAGGCAGCCTACCACAAGAAGCCAAACTGCCTTGTTTGGTGCTGCCCTGGGTCATTGTTTTCCTTTTCCCTGCTTTCCCCTCTGCCTTTTAAACTAGTACATAATTCCTAGTGCTGTATATTCTGTTTTGCAGAAGTCTCAAGGTAAACAGGCTGCTCCTGCCTTAAAATGCAGAATGAACACAGGTCCCGTTTAGGTCAAGAGGAGCTTTACATCTTTGACTTCAGGAATATTTGCTTTGATGGAATTCTGACTAAATTGATTCAATTTTTTTTATTAGGAATGGAACCAATATATAATTAGTTGATATATATTATGGTATATAACTAAAAGGAATATAGCAGACTTCTGAGACCCAATGACAAGTGTAGTCATTCAGACTTCAATAAACATATCTTACCTGTAATTACTCCACTTCATCATTGTTGCATGTGTTAAAAATGTCCTCTATTGTTTAAGAAAATTATTATTCATTGAAATTCAAAGGAAATTGAGCAGCAAACACTATCTACTGCGATATGGATCATAATTAATACACTTACTCATTGTGAAATACAGTCATACCGTCCATTATTTTTAAAGAAAGCATAACACACTAAATTTTAAAGGCATTGGGCTATTACCCAGAAAAAAGTACTTCTAGCTGATCAGAATGACATTTAGCTTAAGCAGTACAAGTGCATGCCCTAGGTAAATAAAGAAAACAATTTTTGAACAAAATTGAACATTTAGTTGGGAGTAGAAAATCATAAATACATTTTGTAGCCAACAAGCCCCAAACTATTCTTACTGCACTTACGTAAAGTGTATGGATGCATAAAGAAAATTCAGCTCAACAGTATGCTTTCAGGCACAGAGAAATCTTGCCTGTTGTCTCAGCCCAGTGCTTGCCCTCCTTTCCCAGTGGAATTTTTGTATTGTAATACCAGTGCAAAACCTATCTGAGCTTATGCCTTATGCTGTTATTGCTTTGCTTTTAGTTTGCTTGCTTGCTCTTTTTTCCCCCTCCCTTGCTTTTGTTTCCTGTTTCTGCTTCATTACATTTTTCTAGACCACATCTCCCTTCTCTTTTACTTTTCCTTCTAGTCAAATCTTTTCTCACCTTCATTCTCTGCAGGATTTACTATGGGCTTTGCTTCCTACTCAAAGCCCCTGTGCCAACAGCTCACCTAAGGCTGTAGCTCTGGGATGGGGCTGAACAGCCAGGCAGTGACAGGTTCCCTAGCACTGACAGTGTCACTTGTGTCACAACCCCTTTGCTCTTCCATCACTGCCTTTTACTACCTGTGGTTTCTTTGCCATTAACACCTGATTTTGTCTGTCTCCCCCCAAGACTCTGGGCTTACACACCTTCCAACATCAGAGGGGCAGAAATCCTTCGGGCAGGTACAGCCTGTCAGTGCTAGAGCTGGAGCTGCTACTGCCACAGGCCTGACCTCAGGAGAGTACGGGCTCTCCAGGTTGGGAACTGGCCCCTGCAGCTCCTGTCTAGCATAATTATATCTGCAAGGAACAATTTTGCCTGAGGAATTTTCTGCAGGGAATTTGTGGTGATTACTGGCACAAAAATATGCAGAAGAAATATATATTTTTTTTTAAAACTGTAGTATCTTTCCCAGGATTTTAAATATCTGAAAGTCTTGCAGCTGACACTCTATCACAAAAAATTCCTGTTGCCCTCCATTTTTCTCTATGTACACAGGATAATGTCATTTTATGTGAAGAACTCCTCCAGTAACTTTAGAGCTTGAAAACGTGCATTTAAAATGCACTTAGAATAAAGTAGGAGTTGCCATTCTGTATCGTATTTAACAGGTTGAGGAAGAGAAAATGCAGAACTACGATTAAATTCTGCATTAGCAGTTGAATTCTGTGAGCTGCATTTATCAGAGGTTGAAAAGCAGGCATTATGGCTTTTCCTTCTTTTTTAATCACAGAGTAGCCATGGCTTATCTCTCTTGGACACTTTATCATAAAACCATAAAATAAAGTTTAAAAATATTACTAAAAATAATAAATTAAGCTATGAACCTTATACATCGCCTAGACAGTACAGTATATCTCGGTACCAGCAGCATTTACAAATGCAATATTATTTCACCCAGCACTGCAATAAGGTTGCCATTCATGGAATAAAGCAGAATACACAATAGGTAAGAATTCTTGCCACAACCTATCTCAGATATTTTCCCAAACTTCTTGAAATGCCAAGACTCTACAATCTGCAACTTAAAGTCACTTGAGAAGCAAAAATCATGACTGACTTCCCCATTTTCAAACAGATTAAAATTATGGTGCTTTCCATGTACTCTCTGGTCACTACAATTTTATTTGAATAATTGACCTTACCTGCTTTGAGCACAGATAAAAAGATGCAGGTCTCCAAGCAACTGAGTTCCTCAGTATCTATAAGTAAAAAGAATAAAAACATTAAAATCCTCAGGCCCAGACAGTTTCCAGAAAAAAAAAAAACCAACCACCCATATTAAATTCAGATGTTTGAATTTACACGAGACTGTCATCCATATTTATTCCAAGTCTTTAGGACTAGAATTTCTTGCAACTGGATAGTCACTTATTGACTAAGGTGATGTCAGGGCACTTCTCAACAGAAGAGTGACCACAAAAAAACCCTGTGACACTCTTGTCACATACTGACACCAGGAAGATAAAGGGGAAAGTTATGACCACCGACTTGTCCTGCAGCAGTGCTACAAAGGGAGGACTGGAGACTTCAGAGGTACTGATTCAGCTCTGTTGAGAGGAAAGAGCTGCAAAAACTCTCTGGGTCTGGATTAGTTTTTGTCTAAAATGAGTAACACAGTCTCAGGCTCCTTTAATCTGTGCATTACTACCTGGGCAAAGCAGGCTCAGTAGGACAAAATGCACCATCCCTCTCGATTAGCAGCAAACAACCATTCTACTTTGCTTGGCCCACTGCCAACACAGGTATTTTTAATCTGCAATTTATTTCTGTCTGTCAAAGGTGAAAAGCATTAAGCAATTAATTATTTGAAGTGATTTAAGAGACAGCTGGAAGCCAGGGAGACTTCAAAAAGTAGCCAATTATTATTAATTCATGTGGTATTCATTAGTGTGTCATTAATGATGCTGCTTTCATTGATATTTGATTCAGAATGCAACACTATTGGAATTTCTCTGCAATTTAGCGACTGCTTAAGAATATTTCCTGAAGTCTGAGACTAGTACAGAAGATTTTAAGCTAACATTTAACACTTTCTATGATGTCAGGAGTATTGTGCACCAGAGTACTCTTCCTCAGCACACATGGACAAATCCAGTCTCCAGCTATGACCTGACAAAATGGCTCCCTACCCTGTCCAACTGTAATATCAAATGCTACATCATGAACTAAAGACTTTGCCTGTAAAACTTAGATCAGGAAACACCCTTCTGTTCCAGCCCATAAAACTTGTGGATGCTGACATCCAACATGTCAAGAAAGTCCCTGGGCAAGCAAATGGTGATCCCAAGAGGATCCTTCAGCTGCAGATGTCTACAATAAAGGTACTATTACCATACTGCATTATACAGTGTCAGCATTAACTTTGCATTGCAGGCTTTTGTGAGATATTTATGCATCCATTACATGTTGGAGCCATTTTAACAATTCACCTCTTCACAGTCTCACAGGCATATGTTTACTGTGTAAACTACACTCCTCTTCCCAACAATATATTCTGTTCAACGAAGTAAAAGTTCATATACTTACTGATAGAAACCAGATTTTTGAACTTAGAGACAATGAATATATAGTACAGTTCCTGGTAGAGTCCTAAAGATTAAAGAAATAAAGCTCTATTTTAAAATTACAGAGCTCCAAAGAAAATTTCTTGCTTTTGGGTCTGATCCTGTGAAATGCACCATACCCAGACACAAGTACTTGGGAGGTCTCAGTACCTGCCAGTATTAAGTTATTTTTAATTTATCCAACGAGACAGTTCTGCAAGCAGCACCCATGGGATGTCTATATAGAGTTGCTGTTTTCCACAAAGTTTGCCTGACCACAGTGTTTCTCAGGCCACCTCACTCTCCAGCTGACCTTTCAGACATCATTACACAAAGGTTCTGTGATTGGGTTATGCCAGGCTTGCCTATTTTAATTCTTAGTTCTTCAGGTTAGCTATAAAGGACAGTCTTAGCCACTGATAAACACACCATTGTAGTTGCCCTGTCACAGACCAGACTCAGCAGTTCCCCTAAAGGTAGATTATTAGACAAAAAGATGGATAAATTGCTCCTGCATGATAAAGGATATTCTGTTGCATGTTCCTGTGTAGTTCATAGTTTGAAATGTACAGAAACTTTATTTTTTCCTGGAAAGGTGACAAAAACTGAATAAAGAAGACCATTTAAGAGACAAGTGCTGCAATATGGCAGAGTAGAAAAATTCGAAAATAATAAGCCTCTTAATTTTCAAGAGCTCCAAATAAGCTCCAAAATGCTCCCTTAATGTAACTTGGACCTATCCTTGTCAAAGAAATTACAAAGATGCCTGCCTGCATCTCCCACATATCCTCACCAAAGTGAAAAAGCCTGTGCAGAATCTCTCCATGTTTCCCAATTGATCACAGAGAATGAAGCCACCAAGTGCAGAGAGACTGCATTCCTGATGTATTTCTAGATAATCAAAAAACTGAAGTTCTTGGAAATCATACAAATACGTTACCTGTCATTTTACAATATTTAGACAAATTGAAAAGTTTCCATTAAATATCTGCCTTTATATCATCCCTCTCTTGAAGAGGAACTAGGTTAAATATGTGTAAGATACATCATTATGAACATGACAATGGAACACATTACTACTGTCACCTGTTGAGCTCTGTGAAAAGTTTCCAGGAATCCTTTTTTTTGGGGAGGAAGAGGGGTGTGAGGGTGGGAATGAAGGGATTAGCTGATTGCTGATTACTGAAATGACAAGATCAACAAAATATTTCACAAAAAATATTTCAGGTCCAAAGTGGAGTTTTGGAGTTGGCAGTATCAAACATATACTTCAGCCTCACATTCAAATTAAGATGAGCAACAATGATTTAAAGAAGTAAAATATGCAGTCTTCTTTTTTGGATCTATTGTATCTTTTAGGATACAAGTGTCTTCCATCTAAAAACCTGCTGGATGAACTTAGAAATCTTATGATCAAACAGGTTCCAAAGAGTTTCTACATGTTCCAAAGAGCTTTAGAGAGAAAATATTTTTTTCCACCTCCAATCAATAAGAGAAACATTAAACAGGGATAGGATACAGCTGTACAGAATCATCAGTAGTACCATTCTTATTCAAACTTATTTTCTTTGCCATTTTCATAGATCACAGGATTGTATCAATGGACCTCCTGATCCTTCTCCCGAAGGTTTTTCTATTGAATTTTAACTAGGACAAAACTAGACAGTGTGGGGAAGAAAAGCAGTGAAATGGGAGCAGAAAGAAGATAGGCAGCGACTATAATAGAGATAAGAATAGATGGTCATAGGCTAACATGGTGCATAATTTAATGGCTTTCTTGAAACGCTGAATTCCTTTTGGGGGCAGATCAAGTATCTGCATAATAACTTTCTGTGATGTTGGAAGTGACAAGCACCTTAAAATATGTATGGAATATTAGAGGAATGAAGAAAAAGTGAAAAAAAAAAATCAAGTCTGCTTATTATGCCCCAGTAGTTTTTCTTTTATTTCAAGCAGAGTGTATCTGACTGAATTCTTACTGTCCGAAGGCAAAAGGAATAGTCCCGCCTTGGCCACATTTCACTTTTAGTGCCACTAGATGTAGTAGCCTAAATCTTAAGGCTTCACAAACATTTCAGACTGTACATATTACCTTTGGTACAGTTCATAAAGCATGAAAATCACTGGCAGTGTGCTAAAATATTCTAGACTTTTTTCCATGACACAAATATGGTGCACTACTTAACCAAGATTAAGGAGTGTGCAGTTAAGTGTTTGCTCATCAGGCTTACTGCTCCAAATGCTTCCCTTACTTACACAAAGTTGGGGTTTTTTCCTTGAAATAGTTAATATTTGATAGCTTCCTCCCATGAATAAGTCAATAAGCTACAGCTATAAAACGGCATGGTACAAAATCTAACTCTGAAGGCAGATGAGCACCTACAAAATTCTGCCCAGCAGATTATAAGGCTTTAAAATATAAGGCATCAATCAAGTCTGGATCAGTCCTTCAGACATAGTTTAAGTCATGTCTGTTCCCCTTATATTCCCTCTTAAATTACCCGGCGCAACAGAAGGGCACACAGTTTGGCAAGTGTTCAAAAATGGAATGGTAAATGCTCTGGGAATGGGAAAAGGAAATTTTTTTAACTTTTAGAGTATAGCCAAAACTGTGATGTAGGACCTCAGTCTGATGAAAGACCCAAGAGTATATCTATATATGGATTTGCATTTGTTTTTTGGATAAGTGTCACATGCTTCAAAACAGACACATGCTTAAGTAATGCAGAACAGAGGCCTTCAATAGTTCCATACTTGTACTCTCTGTACAAACTGGCACTGCTTTAGAAACTCCCCTCTCACTGCTCTGTATTGTACTTTATTGTTAAGGATCGTGGTTTGATCTTTCATCTTCATTACTTTTCTGTTTTCTTTGCAATATATTTTTGAGATCCTTGCATAGCCCTAAAACATATCAGTGTGATATAAAGTTGCCTGTAATATCTGCAAATCATCTAGCCATCCTATTTCATTCCAAGAATAGTAAGACAGAAGGAAGTCCAACCTGTATCACAGCCTAATAGATTGGAAATTTAGAGAAAACAAAATACTTGTAGTTTTATCCCATGGAATTATCCTTCCAGGAATATTTTTGGCAGTCTAAGTACTCCAAGTTCATTGTTATTTACTGTTACATCACAAATTAGCATGGTGGGGTCCTCAAGAGGTACCTCCACAGAGAGGTAGTTGATATTTCATATTACTAAATAAAGTCTATTTAATAAGAATTAAAATATGGGTGTCCACCTGCTCCAGCATGAAGTCCTCCATGGGCTGCAGGTGGATCTCTGCTCCACTGTGGACCTCCATGGGCTGCAGGGGCACAGCTGTCTCACCATGGGCTGCAGGAGAATCTCTGCTCCAGCACCAGGAGCACATCCTCCTTCTTCACCAACTTTGGTGTCTGTAGTGTCATTTCTCTCACATACTCTCCCACTGCAGCCGTTATCCCAGATACACGTTAAATATATTATCCCAGAGGCACTGCCACCATGGCTGACAGGGTTGGCCTGTCCAGCAGCAGGTTTGTCCTGGAGCCGGCTGGCATCGGCCCCATCAGGCACTGCGGAAGCTTCCAGCAGCTTCTCACAGAGGCCACCCCTGTAGGACTCCACTACAAAATCTTGCCCTGCAAACCCAATAGAGTATCTGGTCACCCTCACTTTTGACACTGCATCACGAGCAGTGATCTAAACTACAATTAGATGCCAAGTTATTCAACTCATTGAGTGCGAATGAAGTTGTACACTGTTCTCCTACAAAGAGGCTGCAGCAGAGTTCTAATAAAGCTGATGATTAGCTCTTTAGCACTGGCAGAAACATCTGGAAATTTGAAGCCATAGCTTAAAGCTTTTGAAAACATCTGAAGAAACAGACTAAGCAGAAAGGTGTTGCACCAGTACATATGCAAATTCCATTGAAAACATTTCTCCATTCCAAATACTTCATAGCAGAAACTGTTAATTAGGAGACAAATGTTTACTTTACCCTCAGAAGTGGATTCCCTCCTCTGTGACTTGGCAATTCGTCCTTTAATGTGGAAAGTACATGAGGGATTATTCTGTGAACTGCATGCATTGAGTGCTCTTCTCTCCTCACCCCCACTATGACCCTGCTTTCCCCTCACCGTGGAATATATTTCTTCATTCGGCTTCAAAATTAAGAATGGGATTTCACAGCAGTATAAGAAGAAGTAAGTCCGTAGTATCAGTGTAGTTACACTGAAGTGCAGAGGTAAAATCAAAATCTGTCCTTTTTTTTGAACCCATATAGTATTAGTTTTTATCTTGCCTTTGAGTAGAGCAATCAGGTTGTCAACAGGTACATTAAAGTAGATGGGTAATAAAACTGTTCACAATATCTGTCTGGAAAAATTCATATTTGTATTTTGAAAAGGAAATTCTTTTAACCTACCACTTCAAGCTTGGGAGAAAAGCTCTTTCTCAGTTTCAAGTTTATAGGACCATATTTACCCCCTGGGTGGGAAGAATGCTAGTAGAGGAGTTTCATCTATAAAAACAAAACAAAAAAAAAATTTAAAAAACGGACCTTACTGTGTTGATGGATGAATTTTAAACTTTTAACTTTCACTTCTAGTTTTATATTGCCTAAGAGGGAATAGCGCTTTGAAGATAATACAAATCTTCCTGCCCTTAGTCTTTTAGGATCCCATAATTTATACTTTCTTCCTGCATGCTGTAATATTGTAGTCTTATGGAAGAAGTTGTAAAGAAAAATGTTCCCCACATCATTTATTTTTTTTTAAATTTTAACAAAGATTTTAATATTAAAAAAATAAACAAACCCAAACCAGCAGCAAGTGACAAGTGAAAGGATGAAAGGAAATTCCCAGCAAATGGCCAGGGGAGGTTTAGATTGGATATTAGGAAAAATTCCTTCACTGAAAGGGTTGCCACCAGAACAGGCTTCCCAGGGAAGTGGTGGGACTCCCCATGCCTGGAGGTGTTTGAAGATGTGTAGATGTGGCACTCAGGGACAAGGTTTAGTGGTGCACTTGGGAGTTCTGGGTTAATGTTTGGACTTGATGATCTTAAAGGTGTTTTGCAGCTGAAATGATTCTATGCTTCTGTGATTAAATTTTACCAAGATCTACTTTTTCTTCCTGAGATTTTTTTTTATCCCTGCATGTTCTTGAGACTGCAAAGCAGGCCTCAGGCTTCTTCCTCAGCTCGTGGGCAATGGTGGACCAAGGAAATGAAAGAGCAAGAACGGAGGAGAGGGTGGCAGGAGCCCTCAGATGTTTGAAAGGGAGCAGGTCCCTGGTCCCGGAAAACCAAACACCTGCAATGAGAAATGGCTCTTGACAAAATCACTGATGTTCTTGAGGAGAGAGAAGAAATATCTTTTTATCTTTGAGCTTGGACAGAAGAGAAGGAAATAATCACTTCTAGAGGGCAAATAGTCCTGGGGAGGTGCTCAGGTCACCTGTGAGGTAGGTGATACTGTCATCAAACTTAGGTTGTTTGCCTTAGTATTTATAAAATCTCATAGCAAATGCTAGTGGAGTGCTGACTTTGGTGTAATGGCTGTGGCTGCTTGGTCTCACAAACAGTGTAATTTTCTGAGATTTATTACAAGACACATACTTATTAAACAAGTAGGATAGAGATGTGTGTGTTTCTTATAATTAGAATTACCAGGAATTTCCATTAAAACATTTCTGGTTTAGTCCTCTTCTATTTAGTACCTCTTTAGCTTAGCAGTTCTTACTGACACTAAAAATACTTGCTATAAATAGGTTTGCATATCATACTAGAAATTTCCACCAGTGTTGGAGCATTCTTTCAGCACTTTCTGTAACTATGTATTTGCAAATGTTTTCAATGCATTCTCAACAAAAAATATCTACTTCTACCTGAATAGTATCCAATGTATAATGTATTATAGACAAATCCGTAGCCATAACAACTGACTGTTCCCATTCACAAAGACGGAATAATGACAATTTACAACAGTTTAAGACAAGACAATGAATTTTAGATCTATGCCTAAATCTTAGGTGTAGATAATATAAGTAGTTTTACATTAAATTTTCAATATCATCTGTATGCAGGACTCTCAAAATATACGAGAAACTTTGAAATGGGATGGACACATGAAGAATAATTTTATTTGAGATTTACTGATTGAGAAACTGGCTGTTATTTGCCTGACTATTTATACAGAGCTTGAAGGGGAAGTGAATTTACTTTTGGAGAGCTGCAACATCTCTGCAAACACTTTCCCTGAAAAGGACTGGTTTAATTTTGCAAGAAAGGTAATTTCACCTTTTCATTACCCTCACCTGCATGGATGGGTTAGGGATACATATAAAGTACAACATCACCATCCTGATCTTCCCTAGACAAGGAAAATTAGAACAGATTGGTGTCACCCACTCAAACAGCAACTGAGCCGGAAGGCGCAGACAGACCAGCTCTACTCAGAGATCTTGTAAGGCAGTCAAAGGTACTGCACTTGCTTTGAGACCTCTTTGGTCCTTTTATAATCTAAGATGTTTCAGCAGTCACACCTCATCAAATCAAGTAGTTCCCTGTTTTCAGAGTATTCCTGGCTACCACGGAGGAAAATTTTCCAATTTTAACCCTACTCTGTAATCCTTTTTGCAGTGTCTTTCCTGGGAGCATATTATAGACAGCGGGCAGACTTCCCAGATAGGATTCTGGAGAATCTGATAATTCCCACTGGCTTGTACCAAGAATTCTGAAATTCATAGAGGCAATATAATTTCCTCTGCTAATATTGCATCTGTATATACTAACAGGAGATTTTATAGAACACAAACACATCAACTGATCAGGCAGATTTAGGCTAAAAAAACCCAAATTATTCTAGTGAGTGACCTATCTTTGCCTAAAGGTTTATCTCTATGATAATAAGTGCAGACTTTGAATGGTTCTCACATTTCTCTGTCAGATGTTTTTTGTCATTTATGATGCATTTGGGGGATTGGGGTGTGTTTGTTCTTGTGTTTTGTTTTGTTGGTTTTTTTATGTGAGTATGTTGTTCAAAAGTTAATCCCTTACTAACTACTGTCTGGAATAATTGAATGTTTCTTAGATGAATCTCCACTTGACTCCATCAGTATTGAAACTATTTCCATTTGACCTGTCTGAAGATAGAAAACCTTGTAAGCCCAGACAACCAGCCATTGACAAACAGAAAATATCAAACAAATACTTACACAGTTGCCTTATCACAGTAATTCCTTAATAGTGATGATATTTCTTACTGATATAGTGGATCATATAATTTTTTAATAGCATGGATTTATCTGTTATTCATTATCCCTTGTTTATGTACTAAGAATTTTGTTCTACTCAAGAAAATGCTTTCACTGCAAACTGATGGGACTGTCTGGGACAGAAAGGATTCTTTCTTCTGTAACAAGCAAGAGATTTGCTCTTGGGACAAATGATTAGATCAAATGTAACTATGAAAACCTGTCATGACCTGCTTCCTCATTTGGTCCTTTCTCTCAGAAATTCAAACATGGACCAAGAGGTTTGCTGAGGAATGGATGAAAACAGAAATGTCTATTTTTCCAATCAATTCTTTGCTTGTTTTGTATGGTTTTCTTAATGTATTATTAATAGTAAACTTCTCTGAGATAAAAGTTATTTAAAACTTAAGAACCACCCAGCAACCTGCAAGACTTCAAAATTACACAGGTAAAAGGGAATCCTTTTTATCTGATTGAGGAAAAAGCCTGAAAAAGATATTTCAGATATGTTGAAAGATGATAAGAAACAATTACAGATATAGAGGAGTTACATGATTCTTCAGGGCAGTTTTGCTGTTTTCCGTCAGCACTGGAAAGAGGAGGGTCTCCACTCCTGACTGAAGCATTTCAAAGGGGATTTTTATGAAGGGGGAGAGGCAGAAGAGTTCCCTGGAGCGTGTTTAGCAGACAAGCTTTAAATGGTGCATGCACGCCTGAGCATCCGAGTCCTGTAAGCAATTCTCATCCTTTTGACTTTTCACAACCTTAAATCCCTATTTTAGCCTGCTGCCTGGGGGCTCTCCAGGCACACATCCTCCAGACTAGGAAGTCTTGGAGGGAATTGTAATCTTGTTGCACTATCCCTTTTTGTCTTTTGTGGTCGGATGTGACAATAATTCAGAAGACAATACATCAGGATTCCTCTCTATTCAACCACAGTAAATCCTATTCCTGATGCCAGGTAAAGCCTGCATAACAACAGTACAGAAATAACCACTATGGTTTCCATTGCCTGAGATCAAGTAGAAAAAAACCTTTCTCCCAAATCTTTTATATTCTCAGTTTACAGTAATTTTCAACTTAGTTATTCATGCTAGGTTAGACTGGATTATTTACCTTTTTCCAGGAGTTCCTCTTTCTTCCTTTTTTTTTTTTTTTTAACAGTCTCACCTGAAATAATTAGAAAATAGCATATGAGAATTGTAAAAACAGTACTTAAAATTAGGTGAATTGAATTTATACCTTGTTCTAGAATAGTATGTATTATTGTAACGTGCAATTATATCAGGAAAAAAAGATCTAAACTCCCCCCAGGTTACAGATTGATTTCAAAGTTGTTTTGTAAGCTATTGCTCTGCTTCCTGGGGTATCTCTCAGGCTCTGTTCAGCACGGAATCCATTATATACTACACATTCAGATAGATGAAAGGTATTATGGCAAGCTTAACTTTCCTTCTATTGAGTGAATAATGATTTATAATTATTCCTTTTATGATATTGAAGTTAGCTGGGCACATGCCTACCAACTCATTTCCTTTTGTTCCCGGAGGTGTTGCTTTTTAACTGCAGTTGTTCTAGACATCTCTCAGATGATAGATTTAAATGAGAGCTGTGAGCACACTGTTGCTGGTCACAGCTCTCATCTAGAGATTTTCTTATGTGATTTACAGCCTGTTGTACCCTATTTATTGCCTGCTTTAAAGTGAAATCATCAACACAAAGTGACAATCACAAGTTATTCTCTTTTTTTTTTTGCTGGGGCACTCAAATGAGAACTAAAACAGAACAAAGAAAGGGAAAGAAGTGTAAATGAGATCAATGTTTAGCAAGAAACTGAAAAGTTATAGCCATAAATGTTACACATTATCTTCATTTATTTGTAACATTACTGAATCATTTCACTGTTTTAGAGACAGGACCACAGCAGATGTGAAGCAGCATTGTCTTTTGTCACCAGAACATCACCTGGTCTGTTGCAAATGATGGCAAAAAAAAAGGGTAAATGAGCACAAATAGATATACAGATACAGATACAGGCAGAATTTTAGTGAGTATTAGCAAAGACCTCCCTGACCTCTGTTTTTCCTTATTTCACCTCCACCCTACCTTCTGTGAATTGTAGTCAGATTTCTCTCTAAAGTATTTTAATGTCTCTTGTCAGCAGTAATTTCTGCAACTGTCAAGAGCCTAGTTACTCCTCTCTTCCTTCTGTTTTTGGTGTTCCACAAAATGTGTCTCCAAGTGTCTGCTTTTCTGCTGGATGTAAGTAATTCTTGGTCCCTGCAGTAAAAATGTTTTACCACAGTACACATGTCCTGACCTTATTAAGAGTAATATTCTTTATCTCTTTTCTCACTTTCACTAACAGTAATGAGTGAAGAAAAATTAACAGAACAGCTACAGATTGGCAAGACTATATTTTCAGAAAAATGTTGATATAATTACACAGAGATGTAATGCTTGTGAAGAACGACTGAAAATACCAACTTTGTGCAGATTTCAACTACTACTAATACAAAGTCCAAATGACTTGGTTGGGAAATAAAGGTCATAAACTGATCAAGCAAAAGCAGAGTTTAGTGGTAAAGTGTAGACTATTAGTTCTTGCTCTGTAATCCTGGCTCCAGTTTGAGCTTAGTTCATTCTTTCTGTAAGCCTTTTTCAAGATGAGGAGATATCTAAGAATAGATCCCCTCATGAGAGACAGAACCCTAAAATTATTTGGAGTTTTCAAGGTACACTCCATGTTGTGGAAATAATGGAAAAAACAGTGATGAAACAATAGAAAGAACATTCCTAAAAAGGCTTTCATTCAAGAACTTAATATTATACTACAAAGGAGTAAAGTACCATCATTTTACCTATTAAAAAATGAGGCAGAGGGGTGAGCAACACTCTCTCTTTGCATGACCAAATGTTGCAAAAGAGCTTTAGAGTGTGACAGGCAGATCGTGCTGCTGGAGCAGTGACTGCATTTACATGCTGGAAGTAGCAAATGCCTCCGTAAGGTGAGGGTGATATAATAGTGTGTGAGAAGGAAAAGCCCTGGTGACTCTGACTGTGTGACTGCTCCTCTGTGCATTTCTGTTTAAATGTTAGTTGTTTGTTTTGACTGTGCTTTCTTATTTCAAAAAAAGGATATCAACAGCTTTAGATTCCAAAGCTTTGCCTTGGTCTGTGAACAAATAAATTGTACTACACTTAGCACATTGAAAATTCATAGAATTTGTGAAGGCACAGGCTTAAGGCATGCTTTCCATTACTCACTGCATATTTATACAAGTTCTCTCAGGCTGGTTACTGCCGTTGGTTGCGCTCAGGTCAACAGCATCACATAATAATGTTGAACTGCATTAACTGCATAAATAAGAGATTTTAACAGTGGGCTCCACTTGAAGAATGGGTCAGCAGCATCAAGCTAAGGGCAAAATTATCCTCAGACCTTCACAGTACATCTATATTTCTATAATCCAGCTTTCTAATGTACTCAGAAAAAACAGAAGTGCTGGGTTGGTATGAGACAAGTAATGAACAACTATACCTTGAATGTAGATCTGATTTTTTTCCTTCCCAAGAAAAACTTCAACAGCTGCCTTTTTTTTTTTTTTGTGTTTTTTTTTTTTTTTTTTTTTGAGGGATGGTAACAAATTTTAACACATTTTTCATTCTAAATCCATTTTTTCATACTAATAATATTGTTTGTATTATCAGTTGTGAGTGAGATACATGAAATAACAGCTGTGAAGTTATAAGTGAATTATAGCTGTCCTAAGATAAATGTCCAACTCTCTTTATTAATCCCACCAAGAATGCTGATTTAGAAGTGAGGCCCTTCTAAGGCCCTTGAAATGCCTTTAAGTGAGACCTTTTAAAGCCATCTTTTTCGCTACTGAAAAATCTTCTGATTTTAAAGTGGAATGTAACATATATGTTTTATTCATTACTTAGTAGTTTCAAGAAAGAAGTAATAATTGATCTATTACCTCAAATATTGTGTGCACTGAGAATTTCTATCCGAATAGTTCATAATATAAAGCACTATGAAGTGGATGGAAAAGAAGTGCTCCTAAAATCAGATACTGATATTAATGAGATGATTCTGACTCAGTTGAAATAAATTGACTCCCTTGACTTCATCTCAAACCCCTCTTCCAAAGATGAATTTTTTCTTCTTGTTGGGGGGGGGGGAATGACACATCTAGACATCTGACAAGATTTTTCAATTCAATACTGACTCTGATTACAGCAAGTACTTTGATTACAGAACCAAACTGCTTACTCTAAGGTAGTGTAAAAGAATGGCAAGCAATACTTTTATGGTCCATATCCTATTCATCCACCATTATTTTAACATTTAAGTATGTTGCTTGGGTATAAGATACAGGGAAAACAGTCTCAGTTCTCTCTTTCTCTCTCTCATTCTTCTTTGTCAATGTTTAGCCTTCCTGAAACCAAATCTAGTGTGTCAGTGAACTACATAGAAGAGATCCTTCCCTTATTTTGCTCTCTGGAGACTGAGCAACATGTTCCTTACACTTTTTCTGAAAATACTTCTTCAGTAGGTTGAGCATGGTCTTAGGAATCACTCAGCTGAGAGAGATTGACTCACATGTCCCCGGAGACACCCTCAGAGGGAACTAAAGAGACAGGTGTTTTCCATCTTCAGTTAGTATTAGCTTAACACTCCCCCATTCACAGGCTGCAAACTGCAGCCTTTCCTTACCTCTTTGTGTTTTGGGTAGGAATTTTAGCAAGCAGGCAGATGTAGCAGCCTGTTAGGTTGTGTTACTGTACTCCAACTCTTTGACTTTCCTCCATCCTGCGGCCCCAGGCTCTGAATTGTGCTCCAGGCACATGCAGGACCCTTCATGAGGGATGAGTTGGGTGAGTGAGAAATAGCTTTGGCTTTGCCAAAGCCACACATCTGCTGTGGCTGTGAGACCAGAAAGTTTCATTTAGTAATGCTGCTGAAACTGAGAAACTGCAAGATCTTTTACTCTTGTATTAAGGGATTGTATGGAAAAAAGTACAAAGTATGCAACTAATTCCCTTTCCTTAGGGGTTGGAGATCATTAACAGCTATTTCTGACTCTGTAATAAAGCTGTTTATGTTCACCCTCTGGCTAGCACCGTTCTGGAACTGTCCTCAATCCTTCATCACTAGACATAATCCGATCCTTTAATGAATGAGGGGATGCTCTCACACCTAGGAAGGTAAAGTATCATGGGCAAGGCAAAGTTCATAACAAATTGAGTTAAAGGAGACCTGTGAAAAGATATTTTATCTTAACAGCTGAGCACAATCTGCTGAAGCAAGGGACAGCCTTTTAACACATATTATTGTGTTAATCTGCTATTAAAATAACACCCTCCCTCTCTTCAGAAATTATGACCTCTTGCTTTTGTTAGAATACATATCTGCTGAACATATAGGACATATGCTTAATGATGAGGTACAAAAACCTTTTGATTTTCAAAGTGCATAAACAGGGCTCAATATGATTTACACTTTCACAGGTGTTATTTTGTACTTGAATTAATAACAGGCTAAAATGACCTATGTTTAACCACCTATTTCTCTAATTTGCTCACAGAGAAAAATACATGGTGAAATTTTATAAATATACAATGCTTAATATTAGACCGCTTTGAAAAATCCTGGTCCAAACCCATATTTTATTAATAGTGAATTAGTAATTCACAATACACTTTCAAACCACTAGTTTGTTTTATAAATCAAGCATAACTAACATCACTGTGTCTTGAGCAGGACTTGAAATATGAGACTGGAGACACACTTTAACAGGTCAAAAAATAACTCTCATAACAGCCCTACTCCTGTTTGGGAAGGCAGAATATTTCCCCTTTTCCAGAGACCAAGAAATAGTTTCACAGTCATTTTCAGTGTTTCAAGAGAGTAGAAAGTAAGGGGAACCCAAAAGGAAAATTACGTGTTTGTATCCCAGCTCCATAAAGAGGGGACACTGGCTCAAAAGAAATCTGAATGTGTGGCAGAATAGTTGTTGAAGTAAATACTGAATGCAGAATAACTTATTTCCTTTATAGTTTCTTGAAAAATATGGACATAGTGAGTTTACTAAGTGTGTGTGATTAAGTTGAAGCTTAATTAATGATTAAGTTATGCATCTTAACTAGGCTTAGCTAATAGCTATTGTAAAGTTCCTCAGTCTAAAGAAGAAAAAAATTACCCAGGTTGAGACTTCTATGTACACAACTCAGAATTACAGCTCACATCAACCAAAATTAGAAAAGAGAAGTGTGCGGGCGACAGCACGCAAAATTCAGGCAAACTAGTTAGTGGCATAAGAGGAAAATTAGAGAGCAATGAAATGTATACCTGTATTTATCTGCAAAGGATAACAGAGAAATAGAGAATTAATTTAGACAAAGTTTAACTATATATAAAGTATGATTATCTACAATGTAAAGTTACCTTTTTTTTGTGGAGATTATCTGTGAGGTTATTGAAATGCATGTGAGTTTTCAGATTTGGACCTAGATTTAGACTTAGAGGCAGCCCAGAGACATTGAAAAGTCTAGATAGAGGAAATAAAAAATGTATCTTCTCTGGGATAAAATGGAAAATGCAGACTGTACTGAGTTTTGAAAGCTGCTCCAGTTTCATGCGGTTTCTATTCCCTTCCAACAGTCCTTTTGCCATGTGCTCCCTTCCCTTAAAATCCCCACAATAAATGAAACACTCAGGAAAAGTATAACTCTGTCTGTGAAAGGAGTTATCTTCAGGGTTGAACTTGTGCTGCTTGGAGCTGTCAGTGCCATTCAGTAGTGATGATTTTGGCCTGGAGTGTGGGTACCGGACCTCCAGTGTGCCTTACAGACATCAGTTTCCCCGAGCTTAGCAAACTCTCAACCAAGCCGAGTTCCAACACAGAATTTTTAAAATTGCCTCTTAATTACTGTAGTTATGCTAAGAATAGAGAAGAGCAGCAAAACATCACTGCTAATGAAAAGTCATTGAACTAGTAAGACAGATAGATGCTTTTAATTCAATGACTTGAGATGCCAGAAGATTCTCTGATCTAGGCATCTGGGAATTAAAATCTTCCCGAGCATAATTAAAGTGTTTGTCTGCCCTAACCTATAAAAGGTTTATCCACAATGCCAGTTATCATCTAATGAGAAAGGATATCTGCCAAAGAGAACAGTAGTCTATTTTTCTTCTGTATCTTTGCGAAGATGATCATCACAAGGACTTGGAACAAATACAAATAATCAACCTCCTATTATTATAATTGTTTGTATAAAGGGGTTGCAGTTTAAGACTCATGATATAAATCACCAGTCTATTTATGCTGTTAGTTATCAGGTGTACAACTATGCACATTTATTCCCTTGAGTAATTGACCTTAGCCTTAAGTGGATGCCCTCTCCATCATGTTTACTCTGCTATTCTTTCTCATCCTCTAAACAAAATAAGAGATCTATAAATCAGTGACTTAAAATGGCTCTGGAAAGACACCAGGCTGTTTTTCAGCCTTCCTGCTCTCAAAACTACCCAGTTACAGATTGGAGGGTGTTGCCTTAAGGATTATTTTGTTTTACTCCATTTTGTCATTGCTGGGCCACCCTTCTGAATTCTCAGGGATGGGTGATTTTTAGGATTACCTGGCCAAGTCCCAATTTCTACAACAGGAGGTGTAGTAGGTCTACTGTTATTATCTAAACCAAGAGAACTTTATGATACACAAACAGGTCAGCTTTAATACATATAAGGTGTCAGGATAAGCTTAAATAACACATCAGACAAATAGAGAAATGTTTATGTAGGTACATGGAGAGAGTAGGCAGGGCTTATAAGTACCCAATGGCAGATGGTTCAAGCACAGAAATGTTAAAGAACAACAAAAATGTTATTTTACATTGCAATTGATACGTAGCATATCATGTAAGATTTAAGAGAGCAGATCTTCTCCTGTGATTAAAAAAGGGAACAATCCTTTGTAAAGTTTCATTATTTTAATAGCTGTGTCAATGCCACATTCAGGACAACTGCTCTTTGACTCCTGCAGCCTGACGGCTGCCTGAAGACAGCCATAGCTGTTGGGTTGCCAGAATCAAGTTGTTTAAGTGCCAGACAACACAGAATTGAAACCTTCTGATATTTTCTCAGATAAGATACACTGAAATAAAGATGATGCAGCCTCAAAAAAGTGGTTATTAGTTCTCTGCATTCTCAAAAGCTCCCTCTCTTTTTCTCTCAGTTTCAAGGCCAAAAACTTTCTTGCAGGTTATTTTACCAGCTAATTAAATGTGAAGGACAGGAGTTTGGGCAAGTAGGAAAGAACACAAGCTGTTTCTTAACATAACTATTATGAGAAACTGAGACTGGAATCCCATTATAATAACTCTATTTTCCTCTACTGTGTAATATTTATATAAACCTTTATTTATGATGTCAGTTTGAGAATTCCATTTTCTAGTATTCTCTACCTACTTGCCAGCTTATTTTAAAAA
Organism: Acropternis orthonyx; assembly: GCA_035583155.1. NCBI lineage: Eukaryota > Metazoa > Chordata > Aves > Passeriformes > Rhinocryptidae > Acropternis > Acropternis orthonyx. The sequence goes on along the minus strand of JAWWEU010000163.1, from coordinate 30,611,632 downwards.
CTCCTGCTTCCTACCAGTGGTAAAACACTAACTTTTTTGTTTCCATTTAATCTGTTGAATTACTCTCTTGAGAAAAGCCACGTAAGTAAGAATAAAGCAGAAGAACGCAGCATATTCAGCAGATGTGAGATGAGTCTATCCAGGTTGAAAGGATTCACTTCAAAGCCTTAAAAAAAAAATAAATCTGCCCTATAAGCTAGTGAAGCCTGCCCTTAGAAAGCTGATCTTGGCTTAGGAAACATTAAAAAAGGAAAGGAGAGGAAAAAGGAAAAAAAAATAAATCCCAGAACTTTTTCAAGACCTCATTTCCACTTTCTTACGTCTAAGACTCCCAATGAAACAGATTTATACATTTTTCAGTTTGTTAAAAGCTACCCTTCCTAAACCAAAGGTTTCTTTCCTGGTCTGAACCATTCTTTCTAAGCACCTACATTACAAGAGTCACTTAATTTCTGCAATTCACTTTCTTGGGCAAGGCTCTTTCAGCCTTTATGACTTGATTCATTTTCTGCTGGGGCTCATAATCCCATCTATCAACAGTAACCACCTGCACTTGAAAAAAAAAACACAACCTTTGCTTCAGCAGTGGCCTGGCCAGTCCTTGTTTTCCTGTGCTCTAACCAGGCGAAATGGTAACATCAGAAGAGCTGTCAAAGGCCTGCTTACAATAAACGTGATTATGGCCTTCCCACAGAGAGTACCTATGCTTTTGATCTTCCTGAGCCCAAGCAGCATTGTGTTTCTCTTGCAGTAATTTTGCTGCTTTGAGGATACTATGACTGTAATAACATCTATCGAATGAAGTCATGACATAGGACTGTGTTTTATAGCTGATGTCTTAGGGAACGTATAGATAGAGATTGTTGAATCTGAGATATCGAAATGTTATGATTGTTAATGTGCTGAGATCCAGTTTAAAAAAAAGAAAAAAAAAAGTACCTCACAAAATCAGACACAACAGTTGGGAGTCAAGTTCAAAGTTGTAAGCCATGCTGGGCTGGCTGTGAAGGAAACCACACCTCACCTTCAGTTTTCAGTATTAATGGCACCTATCTGCACAGGATTCTGTGCCTGAGTTCCGTGTAGAAGCACCTCTGTCCTGAAAGGCCATAGAGAACCTCAGCTCTGTCTCAGGTTTCACCCCAGGCCAGTATGAAGGTGCTTGTGTTTAAGGCTAAGTCCTCCCAGGGATCACATCCTGGCAAACATTCTTGTGTAAAACTCCCGCATGAAAGTTTACTGAGCTTATTTCCCAGAAAATATAAGTCTGCTTGATTTTGGTGTCATGTGGAGACAACCCGAAATTGTTGCTCTCATTTTGTTCTTGCAGTAAATCTAATAAGGTGCCTGTGGGACATACGTGTAGCAATTTTTACAGCATCAAACCACGTAGACTGTCTCTTAGTTGCCTTGCAACTCCGTCTGAATATCTATTTTTATGTGTTATCTTGTGTATTTTACATTTGTTATTATTTATAGCTAATATGGGATATTCTTAATTTATTATTCTTAAATCCATGTAAAGATTGTAACTAACTTCATCAACAAGTACAGTGACTATACCTAGTATCTAATTTACTGTCTGCTGTGACTCCAGTGCTGTCACATCAAGCTTCCCATCATATATCTAGGCTTAGCTTCAGTTTCTATGTAATTTTCCTGGGCTGAAGATCTTTTTATTTACTCCTTCAAACAGTTCTTCTAAACTTGATCTCCTCAAGTGACTCCTCCTTGTTTGCATCACTCCTCAATTTAGTACATTCAAATGCTTTGATTATTATAAAAGTTTTGTCCTTCAGAAAGTCAGATGGGTTTGGTAATGTTGTTTTACAAAGTGGTGCCAAATCCCAAGGGTTCAAGCTTGACTTGTTCAAGGGACAAGGTAATGATGTTGAAAATGATTCCATTGTGCCATCTAAGTATTACACTTATTAATCAATCCTCAAAGCATGTTAGGAATGCTAAAATCTGCTAATACGTATTCTTTAATTAACATTACTGAATTCATACACTGCCTTCAAACTAAAATAAATTTAAAGCTTCTCTAATACTGTGGGATTTTTGCTGTTTGCAAAAAGTCAGCTAGAAGTCATATTTGCAAATGCACTTATTGCATCATCAATAATATCATTAATGTCTTTTAAAAGTAGGAGTGATACATGCCATCTGTATTTGCCCTACTTGATATAAGCATTTCCACTGACATCTGTGGGCATTAGGTAAGTCTCGTAGCCATTCTTTAAACATGCATTAGCAAAAATTAGCACAACTGATATGCTCCAAAAATGGTAGACTAATGCTACCTAAACAAGGCAAGAGTCTAGTTCACAGCCCAGGCTGAGTGTCCTTCCACTCCTGTCAGGGCCAGCCCCAGTGTCTCAGCAGAAACCCCTTTGTGTGGAAACGCTGTACCTCATGTCACCCCCTCCAGGTCCTTCACCCATGGAGGGCTTTGTGTTACCTTCCCATTTTGCTAAAGTCACTGATTGCATAAGCCAGGAGCCTTGGTCTGATAAAATCTCCAATTTTTTAAGAAAAATGAAGTGTGTGACTAAGAGCAATTATCTCTGACAAAAGACATCTGACCACCACCTGGAAAATTCAAATTGCTCCAACCCACCAAAGACTTAAATTTCCCAAACAAACATAGCTCATATTTTCAAAACATCAGAAATGAAGATCTTTTTTATGTCATTGACAGAAATGAATAGATCATTTCAACTGAAGGAAAAAGTGAATACAATGAAAAATTTTCTCAAATAGAAATCGGGAATATAAAATTTCAGTACAAGTGATTAATATTTGGCAAAATAATGAGTAAGTGAATCATTGTCTTATCATCAGGTGTGTCAGGCAGCCTTAATAGTAACCTGTCAAAACAACATTAGAAAATAAGTGAAAAATGAGATCATATTTAAGTTGTTCAGAGAGGTATACATTACAAAGTCATTACAGTCATCCTAGGAGCAGGTGCTAGCAACTCCAGGATTTCAGTATTCAGTTAGAAGAAAAGATTACATATGGAAAGAGTCATTCACTGTTGCATATGACATCCACAAAAGGACAAAAAAATTAACATCAGATTTATGTTGATTAATTTAAAATACACCTTAAGATATCTTGAAATTTCTCTGCACACATTCAGCATCATACACAGATATATCTAGCACTGAATCTCCTGAATGTGCTTCTCTTCATTTCTCCTCTCTATTGAGGCTGGAAATAGTCCCTCAGTGCCTTGCAGTTTCAAGAAAACAACTTCCTGGTTACCAGAATGGGAAGTACACTAAGACTAGCCTTTTCAGGTAATTTAGGGATCTGAGAATCATAGATTTAAATGTTTCATGAAAAATCCTTTAGTCGCACAAATGCAATAATGTGCTTAAACTCCAGTTCATCACAGGTCATTTTCTGTGGAATTTAGCTCTAGCAGAGGTGAATTCAATATTGAAATAAAAGTGGAAGGTGGGGGGTTTTTTTGGGTTTGTTTTTTTTCTTTAAAGGTCAGTCTAGAATTAACACTTTTCCTTCTGTACATGTGAACAGCTGTAATTAAGACTATTTTCTTATGTCGCTATATAATTGTACCCATGTATGAGATCTTATCATCCGAGAGATAATAACTGCACCCATAGGTATATGCAGCTGTAATTTTACAGTCAAATTGCCTAAAATTCAGCCCTAGTGAAAATGCATCAGGCAGCTGCCTTCCCTGCTGTGCAAATATTCCTCACCAAAAATATTGTGTCAAAAATAAACTATTGTTATGTAAGAATTTCTTAAGTCTTTGAGCAACATCCTGGGGAGGCCATGGGACACAGGGTTGCATTTGAAGTAATTCCTACATAAATACATCATCTATTAGGAACAATTAGAAACCTGTCATCAGTCATACCAGTGGTGCACTTGCTTCAATGGCTAATCGTTAATGGCTTCAAAACAGAGACGCTTCTACACCTCCAGGGAGATTATTCCATTCTATACTGATACACCTTAAAATGAACTAGTTCCCTGAAAGATGGATGTACGAGACAGAACTCTGTGATTTTTTTATACTTTTAGAGGCCAAGGAAACACAAAAGCCTGCCAAGTCCTCATTAAATCCCTGTGCAAACTGTATTACAGGTTTGTCATTCTCTTCTTAAAAGGACAGCTCCAGCCAGACAAAATAAATGATCAAAAATACAACACATATTTGGACATATTTATGTTATTACCCAAAATACAGAACTGAGGTAGACTCAATGAGTTTCTGACTTTTTTTTTCTATTTTCACTAGGTTTAAGCTGATTATCAAAGTATATATACCCATGCACAAGGACACTATTTTATTTCCAGGTCTTCCACCTGCCAAACAGGAGGATTTTCCAGGGAACAAGTCTGCTACGTCTGTACTTCCATTCAGGGCTTAACAATACAAATGCAACAGCACTTCTTATTCAAGGCTGAGACTGATGTTACTGTTTTTTTTCTCTGGACTCTAAAATATACCTTTTACATGAATAAAGTCAGCCCACAGTGAAATGTGGCAAGTAATCACTGATTTGGAAAACAGCCACTTGAAATGATTCTGCCGCTACCCACCGGTTGAGTCACTGAGGTGGGCGAGTCAACGTAATTGTGGGCTCACCAAGAACTTTTTTTATTTTCCTGGTTTTATGGAATTAGGACACAGTTCAGGGATAAAATGTCTTATCTAGAGTAGGAGAGAGAAAAGAAAGTGAGAGAAATCCACAAATCTTTTAAGGAAGATTAGTAACAAGAAACAATTAGAATCTGCAAAAGAAAGTATCCCTTTAGAAAAGAATAAGAATGGTTATGGTAAGCCACTACACATGAAACAATATTTCCTGAAACAAAGGAATAAGAAGAAACAAAAAAAGGTGATTGTGAAAGGTATGGGGAAATTAATAAGAGCACCTGCTAATTTACCTAATTCTGATGCAATTTTTAAAAGGAATTTGAAGTGGAGAGAAGATTCATCTCTGTGTTTTGAAACTAAGTACTTCTATGCATGTGCTTATGCACTTTTTACGGAGATAATCAGTATGTTTCAGATTTTTAAAAAGGCAAATCTGATGGAAAATATTTGATCAATATTGTTTTCACTATGAAGCTACTGAATTGCAAAAACATTCACTTTCTGAAGGGAAGTGGGGAAAAATTGGCTACATTTCTGATTTAATTGAATTTAAAAATGCAATTTTATCCTTATTTGGAAATCCTGCAGTTTTCCAATTACAGGATTTGGCTCCAAACCGCATCAATAGATCAAAGATCAACCATACAAATACGTAGGCAATGGTAATATAAAATATTTTTTGACATTCTCTGGTTTCCTTTCCCTACACGGATGATACCTTTGATCAGAATGTTGCCTCTGTGTTAGCATTTCCTCTGTGAATCAAGTTTTAGAGGAAAAACCCTTGCCTTGCCTTTTGGGGTAGGAATTATGGGTGAAATCCAGATGTATGCAAGTCAGTAAATGAAACACTGGAACAGACTTCCTAGAGAGGTGTTCGATGCCTCAGGCTTGTCAGTGTTCAAGAGGCATGTGGATGATGCCTTTAACAACGTGCTTTAACTTGGTCAGCCCTGAAGTGATCAAAGGCAGTTGGACGGGATGACTGTTCCGTAGGTCCCTTCCAGCAGAAATAGTCTGTTCTATTCCATGCTGTCTGTCTGATGCAAGAACACAAACAACAGAAGAAACAGAAACAATGCAAAAGCAAAAGACCAGGAACAGAACTCATCCTTAGATAAGAGACAAAATTTCTACTTGAAAGAAAATTGTGATGGAGAATTCTAGAGCCAAAGTTAAACCAAGACACTTCTTTTTGAGAACTTGACTACAGAGTATCAGAAAAAGCAGAAAGCTAAGTCTTTATAGACAAACTACATTCTTTCCTTCTACAAAAGGTTGCAAAATAAATATAAAAAGGGCTCTATTAGATTGAGTTGAACCTGTATTTGAATGATACATTAAACCTGGATTGAGCTATCCTATCTCTAGCAAAAAGACTGTGTTTTCCTTCTATTCAATTTGTCTTCATCCAACCTCTGTTTGTGAACTATATGTACCTAGTAGGTGATAATTAGCACAAGCTTCTGAAGAAAGTAAGAAACTAATTTTGTGTCAGCAAAATTCTTAGATAAACATAATAATGATGGAATTGATTCCCTAAAGATTTTTCTTTTGTCCTTGGCATTATGATCTAGGTTAACTTATTCCACCCATATTCAGGACAAAGCAAAACTATGACTGTTTCATGAGGTGCTGCTATAATTACTGATACGATGGTATTTCATCCTTTTGAGACTTAATTTGCACCTCAGTGTTGCTCAATTAGTAGATGCTACAAATTCAGAAAACCCACAGCCCCCATTATTCACAACACATACTAGGATATATTACCTGCTTCTGGAAAAAAAGTCTGAAAATTAAAGCAATGCCTGAGATACATGCTGGATAGTATCCAAGGAAACTATGTCAAGCTCTTTTGTGAGTAAGGAAAAAGAATCATGCGTTAAGAGTCTTGTTTCTCTTATCACTGACCACTTTTACCCACATAACAGCAAATACACATACAAGCACCTAGCTCACAGTTAGAAGACAATACAACTATATTCCCCATATTTTAGAATAGGGCGGGGAATCAAACATAGAGCTCAACAGTAGAGGTGACAACTATGTAAAGATTATGGAGATGTAGCTTATTTCTCAGAGAGCACTTTTCAAAGTTGATTTATCGAGCATTTTAGAAAATGAAAATACAGAATTGTTCTAGTATACTCTTCACAGTTTTGGAATTTAAAGCAAAAGATCACACAAATGATGGAGATGTCAAAGCTGGGGACTCAGTACACAGACATTGGATGGTATCATGGTGGAAGAGTTGTTTATTTAATTCAAAGGTGTTGTTTTGGTTTTTTTTTCCGATGTGTTTTCATGCAGCTGCATAACACTTGAAAAAAATCTGAAGTTCTAAAGCCTGTCAGATTTATACTAGTGCTGTATTTTGTCACATTGTCAATCTGCAAGTATATTGTAATTGTCAAAATGACATTGTTGAAGCTGGCATGTGACACAGTAACCTTGGCTTTTGCATATGCTGCTGTCGATTCAGGAGTGAGGCAGCTGACTTGATCTGGCTTTTATAAACTTCCTTAGTCCCCACAATTACCGGTTACTCAGCAGTCAGTCCTGTAGGAAGTAATATTCCAGTGACTGAACCCATTTATCTAAGAACCTTCCCTTGACAGACCTCATAATTTATATCCATATGGTGTCCTTCAAAATGGATAAAGATTGATGCTTGAACAAGAAGCATGCTTTAATAGCCATTTCATTACAGGCTTTTTCTTTAAGCAAATCCAGGCTCTGATCTCAATTAGGCAAAGCATATCTAAATCCCCCTCAGCACAAGCACTGTAGGGTTGCACAAGCTGGTATATCAGATCATGACTACCAGGACACTGGAGGGTTAGACTGGCACTGGAGTCTGAAAGCAGTCCATACACTGCATATCCTTCTGTACACCCAAATAATGCACAGGCTGTTATGCAGAATGATTCTTTAATTTCTGACTTCCCCAGGATTTAAAAGCATGTATTTAAACCTATCAACTTAACTTTGGTGAATGGCAAAATCTATGGACTTCTCTCAGATGAGTGTAATTTAGGGCAAAGATGCTTTTACTAAACCGATGGTTGTTTGGAGTAGATTGTTTTGGAGTCTATTTAGCATCACCAATTTGAAACTAAGGCCATATCTTGGTAGTTATGAAACAGTAAGTGTGAGCTTAATTTTCCATCTCTTTCCTGGTTTCCCAGCAACTCTTTGCTACACTTACAAAATAGCATGTCCCCCAACACTAGCTAGATCTCAAAAATTATCAATAAGTAATCATTCTTCAGTCCTGAAAGATGTATGAGAATTAACACTAAAAGGTGTTTCTGCATAGTATTATTTCCAGAGCCTGAATCACTGAAATACTAAAATAATAACTAATTTAGTCTGAAAATTCAATATACAGATAGTGATCCAGAGTCAATTGTTTGTAAAAACGTCTCTCCATTGAGTACATAGGAAGCCTGTGGAGCTCCCTGTCTTGTTCTAGATCCCTTCAAGTAAAGAATTGTGAGTAATCATAATTATTTTCAATTTGCCAATGGGACACAATGAACCACAAAGATGAAACAATTTGCTTGGGCTCATTTCTAACTCATCACCTGACGTACTAGGAATTTAACTTCCAATTTATGCAGACCTAAACTGTAGTGTATAAAACTTGATCATAGTAGTGGACTGTTTCTTTTGCATTTTTTTTGTCTGTTTTGACAATTTTTTGTGCAATCTCTTGCAATAATGTTGGGAAGAATGCCTTTTACCAAGTCACAGGTGGCTGAGAATTTCCAACCTTTTTCCTCAGAAGGATATTCACAAAGTTTGGCTTATCTTCAGACTGAGTTGTGGAAAGCACTCTGTTTTCAGCAATCCTGGGACATTCACCTAAGAGCCCAGAAACTACAAAACCCCCTGACAGCAACATTACCAAGAAATATGCAGAATTATTTTTACACTTACTTCATTGATACCCTAGGTATTGCGACTTTCAGATGTTTCTAGGAGACCATAGATGTGGAAAAAAAGGAATCAGTGCAAAAGTGCATCCTTGCAGAGGTGCATGTGTTTCAGTCTTCACTATCTTATCTTGATCTTTCTTTCCATCTTAAAAATTATAGTTATATGTGTAAATGGATGAGAGTAAGGGCAGCAGCCCTGGTGTGACTGTCAGACCTTGCAGTACAAAGGGTGGTGGTCAGTTCTCAATTCCCCAGAGCAAATGCTTTGATTCTCACACAGATCTTGAATTTGTGAAGCATCAGAGTGACTCGAGTCCCCTCTTTCTCTATGAGGTTTCATCAATTGAGTAAAAAGATGAGAAAAAAATTTCAAGTACAATTAAGGAAGATTCACTGAAGCTCTTATTTATATGTATACTCTGGTGTTCTGGTACTGTAACATTCCAGATAAGAAACTAAAAAGAACATAAAAGTTTACTTTTATGTATGCGTCAAAGTGGGTATTGAAAAACATCTACAATACACAGTGTCTTTTCCTCTTATTTGGTGTATCAGGTGACATCTAAACAGGTCTGGGGAAGAGGAGAACTGAGGCTCCACTGGTTTCAGAAAGAACCTGGAGCACTGCTTCACCGAGGCAAGCTCACTTTCATGGTCATCTGCAGGGAAGCAAATCAAATGCTAATGTAACAGATTATAGTCTGTGCTTCCCTTACAAAATGAGGACAGGTCTCAGTTGGGAGAATTTAATTAAAGAAGCCTTCCAGCAAGATAATTATACCCTTTTTTTTTTTTGCACTGGGCCTTTCTAGTCCTTAAACTTCAGTTAATAATAGCACAATAATCAAAGATTTCTACATTTTTGGCCAACTAGCAATGTGGTGAACCTGAAGAATATCTGGAAGTACAGCTTTTCTGACTACTGAAGCTCTCAAAACTTGAAATAAAGTTGACTGTTAGATTCACTCCTTATCTTACTGAAAATATCTACTCCTAACTGAACTATAATACTACCACCAGTATGATAATGATTTGTTCTTCTGATGCTTTCTGATGCTTTTTTATCCATGTGTCTGATTGTGTATTTATTTATTTGACCAAGGAGTAATGGATAAACAATCACATGAAAGTGAATAAGGGAGACTGGTCTTTAATAGAGACAACATATTTGGTTTCTTCCATTTTTATTCAATATTCTAGGCTGTATATTACTTATCTGTGCATTTTGGATATGTGATCTGAAACGTTAATGGAGGAACTTAAAGCTGGCGTGATATATTTATATATGAAATATTAGGGTTGCTTACTTTTGTACTTGGTAAAGTATTTCATTATATACCTATTAAAAATCAGATGTGCCAACACCCTACTTAGAAAACAAATTTCACTTGGTTTTTTTTTTCCATTTAGGAAAAACAAAACAAAAATAATGCCTGTATGTACATCGATACAGTAATAATTAGCATTTTTCTTTGTGCAACAGATACCTTATGGAATCGATTCCTAATTCCTGAACATGGTTTTGGAAAGGTATAACTACTCCAATTGCCACAGAGAGATATATATCTAATCTAATTTCAGAGATGTGAAATCAGAAATATGTCTTAAGAGAATACATTTCATAATGCCCTTGGGCACAAGATGGTTATTGTCAGAATTATCTCCAATACCAGAGGAAGAGCAATAATGACAGAGTGGTTTAAGACTTCCCTTTATCACAGATGAAGATACACAAATTAGGATTGGCTGGATCTCTAATAAATAAACTGTTGCTTGAGGCGACCAGCCTTCAATCATCCATATGATCATGAGCATTTCATTTAAACTAAAAAAACAACATTTAAGCTCCGCCTGGAAACGATTGCTTTTCTCTATGGCTGGGCTGCAAACTCTAATGATACTACAAATAAAATCCACATTTTTCTCTAGTATAGTCATTAATTACAATTTGATGGAGAAAACCCCACAACGTGTCAGTCCTGTCATCTCTCCATATTTCTTGAATTCTTATTTTTCTGCCACTTGTTTTTACAACAGCGATCACAAACTTCACCTTGTGGAACTACAGGCTCCTTCAATTTTTTATGGGTGTTTGTGATCATAAATGACATTTGAGGATAACCAAGGGCCACCACAGAGTTGAGAGGAGAAAGCAAAAAATAAGACAGGTTAGACTGCTGCACCAACACGAAACTGCTTGCAAAAGCACAGAAATAATACTAGAGCGTGGACTCAACTTTGTGCACCCTGCATTCAACAGCCTGTCTTGTCTTTTCAATCAGATGGCACATCTGCATCAGGAAATGGTGTTGAAATAATGTTCAGATATTTTATGTGTTACAATTCTATGTTTCTTTTGAAACACTCAATTTGCTTATCAAAAAGAATAAAAATCCTCACTTCTTTTTGGAAAGTATATTATAAAATCTGATTTGACATGCATTGTTCTATAAGCTAGCAATGACTGCTGCTTAAATTACCTAAAAAAAATCAGACTGTAATACCTGTTAGCCTTACGTAAATAGTATTTCTGTTCTTAGTGACACATGAAGGCACTGAAAGAAAAAAATTATTCATTTTCTAGGCATTTTCAGTGTTCTTCCTGCCATAATGAACCACAGCACACATTTTTACTAATAGGGGATGCAGGGTGTTTCTTAACAAAGCTGCTAGGTTTGAAACCCATTATTCTTGCTTTTTCTGTGCTGAGTTATTAAAATTTAGCTATCACTAATCTGGGAATATGTAGCAAATATGTCAACAAAGTTTATCACATTGTAAGGCACCCCAGGAGACTCTACAGGCTCTTGTACCACAAATCACAGCAGATATAAAAGACTAAAAATATGAGAAATTGTCTTTCTTGTTATTTAAATTTTTAAATGTATTTTCCTTTACTTTGTGTATATATATATATAGACTGCAAGTTAACTTCCTGGGATACAGGTCTTTTCATGCATCAGGATGAAACTCCAGTAGATACACTGCTATTTGAACCACATCTTTTAATAATCTTTGCACTGGTGTCTGCAATTTATTGGGCATAACCACTGAGGAACACAAAGGATAAACTGACATGTGTAACTCCCTGAGATTTATAAGCAGATTCATAAATTCTGTTCTTTGGGTCTTTCACTGATTAGATGAAATTTTTGTCCCTATTAATGGAAGCTCCGAATTGCAGGCAAAAATCAGAGATGAGCGTGACCTCGCAACAAGAGACTTAAAATGGGCTGTACATATTCTAAGTGGAACCTATTAACAATTTTGTAAGGGCAAACAATCATCATCAACATTTTGCCAGGGGACTGACTCAGTAAGTGTGCTATTAACATTAAAACAGAGAATTGTAAGAACATTGTAAAAAATAATGTGGAAGAAACTTAAGCAGTGCCCACAGATATACCCGCTTTCTATTAAATTAAATCAATAATAATCATGATAAAAAGATCGCTTTATAAAATATGCAGCAACAGCTAAAATAGCTTGCAAAAATAATTTTTACTGATGGTCAGTAAAAATAAGCTGTCAGTCAGGTAAATAACTTTTCCCATCCTTTCACTCTGTAAAGAACAGATTTTATATTTCCTGAGGAGATTTTCACTCAGGTCAGAAATGAGAGGAATGAGAGTTTGCAATTCACCATTTTGAAACAGACACTCCAGAGCAGAGAGAGTTTCATGAAATATAGATGAAATATTAAATTAATCTAGAAGCATACTAGATTAAGACAACAAAAAACCTCAGAGTTGGTTAGGACTACACAGTTGTTGGGGGCTCATAAAAATAATTTTGCTCTTGTAGATGAAATATGGGTATACATATTCTTATTCTTTCAACATAATTAAATAATTGCCATAATTGTTTTTTACTGTGGTCATTTTTCTCATTATTTGACAGATGTTGGACCTTAGTACTCCATAAACACAAATGTATTTATCTTTTACAGCATCAATTGTACAGTAAATCAGTTTATTTAAATAATGAGCTATACTGTGATTAATTCTGATGTGTTTCTACACTGCCTATGAGTCAGCCATTCTGATTTAGATATTTTTCCCAACATTTTCATAGCTATCTCAGTCTCCTCCAGTGGGACACACACTGCAACCTTACTTTCTGATCTTGACAACAACCCAGCATACTTGTATAACTTGTTCACACCTTCCTCGCTCCAATGAAAGTTGTTCCCTGTTGCACCAGCCTTTCCCAATCCAGCTAGGAATTCAATAAACAGGTGTGCTTCTGCAGGGTTTGAAACCTGAATGATCACCAGAGGCAGATCACAGAATAATTTAGGTGGGAAGAGGCCACCGGAGGACACCTGTCTCAGTCACTCACTTAAAAAGAGGCCAGACAGATCAACCGGCATATCAAGGGCAGAAAACAAGCAAACAAATCCTGCAGGACATAGTAGATGAGTCTGACCCTATGTAGAAAAAACCAGATACCTCCTGCACTGTTATAAATCCAGTTAAATGTAAGTGTCCTGTACCTCTTTACCCCAAGAAATGTGCCAGGAGATGCACTGAGGGTACTTGAGGGCCCTGCATTTTTCTGCCCTTGCAGTGTATTTTCTCTCTTGACAGACCAGCTCAGTTTGTTGCTAAGCTATCTGCAGCCTCATGGCTTCTGCTCACTGAGGGCCAGAGATATCCCAACCCTACAGCTTTTTCTTTTACCAGAATGCTGTGTCCAAGAAACACAATGAAAAATGCAATTAAAGATGTTTAATGTATGGTAACAAAGTATATATTCATTATACTAAAGGCAAAGGGCTATTCTCATCTCCTAAGGGATCTCTCACCATCTCACCTTTGGAAAAGTCTCACAGAAGCGCCTTTGCACAACATTTTCCTGTTCCCATCCAAAATATAGCCCTCCTGCTCATGGCTGGCTGTATCCCACATGGACTAGCTTCCCTTGAAGCCTGCTCGCCAGAGACATCACTCAGCCCTTGGAGCTCCACAGCCTTCTTAAAAATCACTCCCATTGCTTTTAAGAGTGCCATTATAGCAGAAACAAAATCCCTTTGCTACAAAATTTTGAAAGCTTTCTTTAAAACCTTTTGAGGTGACTAATACACGGCTTCACTACCCACAGAGAAAGTCTTTGCTTGAAATTTATGGCTGAATCAAGCACACACAGTTTAGAAGCAATTTGGAAAAAAAAAATAAAAAAAAAATAAAATCTCATAAATCACATGAGAAATAGTATTTCCTCACGGGCTGTGCTTTGCAAACTATTTATCTTCACAGAGTGGATCAGACTGGGACAACACCTGCACAAACAGCTGCTTTATCCCACCTTCCCGCTCCCTGCTTTTCATGCCCAAATTGCCCCTCAACCCTGCCATGGCACACACACCTCACCTGCCCAGCCCTCCTTGGTCACTTGTTCACTGTGCCCTGACACTTTCACCTTTTTGTGTCCACAGACCTGCTCACTCCGTCTTTTTCCCAGGACCACAGTGAGAAGACTGTCCTGTAATTTCCCTGGCTGTCTTTCCAAGGGTTTCTGAAGATGGGAGCAGCAATTAGTTCTCTCTGGTCAGCCCACACCTGATCCCTGCCCACTGCTGCCCACCCATCCTCTTCTTGAAGGAGCTGCAAGCCCAGAGGCTTCCTTGTCTCTGCACAGGGACACTGAACACCACAGCTCTGCCTACTGAGGCTGGAATTCTCCACATTGCCCTTCTATTTGCTGCAAATAAATAGGTAAATTAATTTTTTTCTTAAGACCTACCCTACCTTGCTCTTTAAGAACAGACAGAACAGACATTAAGATCCTTCAAATGGAAAGCCATATATTACTTATGATTTCCTGAATTTACCAAGGGCTGCTTTTTTTCACTCCATCCTCCAACATTAAAGCTCCTTAAATTTTTTTTTGTATTATTTCAATTATGTTAAGATATTTCTTAGAGAAGTATGGGTTTTATTGCATTATTGCCATAAAAGTAATAAAAACATTCATGCATTACCTGTTCTGGACAATCACACTTGATATAAAATTGGTTTTATTAGGTACATTATAGAGTAAATTGTTTCCTTTTCCTTATTTTCTTATTTTCTCTTTTATGAATTACCTTTCCTTCTACAGGTTCAAGAGGTTTAAGAATGATAAATTCCATGTAATCTACTCATTCAATAATCTCCAATGCAATTTATTTCAATTAAAAAAATGTCTAAAATCTAAACTTTCTGCTCAAATCCAGATGAGCCAGAATTACCTGAATCCTTTATTTAGATTTTTTATATTCCACAAGTGAGAAGAAAATCTCTATAGCAGCAGAATGAATTAACCAGGCAGTCAGGAGGGCTTTTATTCTGCTGTCACTGTCGACTTCAGTGGTTTATGTTAAAGTTACAATTCTCTTCAGAGATTGTATTTGCTTGTGTGAAACAAAAAAAAAAAAAAAAATTCTTTCTTGAGATGATTCCAAGAAACAGGGCTAGTCTTTTAGGGAAACATGGCTGCATCCATTAGACCTTGGAATGTCTGAGAATTTACTGGATACTTTATATACTATCTGTATACAAAGATTTATATCTTATGGGACTATATTTACTTGCTAAATTATAAACATTGAAAGGTAATAAAAATTATGGATGTACAATATGGTTTTAAGTAATGCAAAAGAAATTAACTTATACATGTATTATAATTATTTAATTTTTATGTATTTCTAAGCATATTCTTCCCAGTGATTGAACAAAATTTTACGTAAACTAGGGAGTAAAAAAGAAACTCAGAAATTTAGAGATGTCACATGCAGTGCCCTTCAATTAAATAAATATAAGCATATTATGAATGCCATATAACAATTCTTGTTAATCAAAAGCAATAGTAAAAGCCAGCAATTAATTATGGGGTCATATATAATATTTTCATAGCTCTAAATTTTCTTCTTTTTTTTTTCCCTTCCTCCTTTTGAAGACCTCTTTCTATCATCCTGCACCTCAAATGCCTGCTGAGGCCACGAGGATTCTTGTAGGAGCTGGAGCAACTCTAGGATGCTTAAAATTTGTTTGCTATCTCCTTCCCCTCTGTTGATGGCTGCAATTCCATTAAAGACTGGTTAACAGAGCTCTGCAAACAACCCCATATTGCTCCAAAGCCTTGGTTTCCTAAAGCAGCATTTCCTGATCCTTGGACTGGGCAAGTCAGAGAGGTAACAGAGCTCAGAGGTAACCACCAGGCAAAGCTTCTTCTGCTACACCAAAGGAACAGGTTCTTCCCTGGGTCTCTAGAGTGTAAAATTAAAGCAGATAAGCTAAAGCTGTTCATTTGTTCCAAGGAATAATGCCCCTGAAGTGCTGAGGGTTGAGTGATTTCAACATAGAAACTCTACAGTTTCTCTCTGAATTAGCTGAGAATTAATCTCTGTGGTGCTGCAACATTTTTAACCCTTTCCAATGCACCAAAGGGACTGTAAAGTTGGTCTGCAGTGCTATTCAGGCCATATTATCATGGTTATCTATATTTAGCTCTCCTCAAAAACAAAGAGCTCATTAAAAGGTTTTCAATTAAGTTAGAAATCTATTAGAATTTCCAAGTAAATGCTTGATTAGATATTGTGTTTTTTGTCTTTGTTACTCTCAAAGACAACCAATATTCAGTCCAGAGCACTTTAGTCCGAGGAGGAATGTTCCCACACTTCTTGCTTGTATCAGCACGACACATATTGGAAAGGGATTGCTGAGGATAAAATTAAATAGTAGGGTTGTAAAAAAAGGTTTTGTCACTTGATAATGAGTATATTTATTTTTTTTTGCAGTGACAGCAGATTAAGACTAGTGTGCTTAAATAACATTAAAATACACACAACTTCTATAGGTTTTGAATAGCAAAGAAGTCAGGATGTACAAAACAGTGAACATTCCAGAGGATGACTTGCAGGTTGTTCTTTTATAAGTTATCTGTCACAGATGTATTTCAAGGCTGTGCTATCAATCAAAACTTACAAGACTTGTTTGAGTTAGTTATGGGGCTACAGGTAGGTGCTGGAGGGTGTGCTATCCTGTTACAGCTAAACAAGGGCCCTTTGTTGACTTTGTAGAGCTGAGATTAAATTCTAATTAATGCCCCTGCTAAATTATCTCCAAATTCCTTAATCCTTCATGAGGATTTGCACTGAATGTGTGTTTACTTGCATTCTCTGCACAGTAACATTTACCTGCCTAACTGTTGCTTTTTCTTTTCCATTCAGTCTCACCAAATTAAGGAAAATTGCTTCTTGGTGGAATGCAAATACAAGAAATGAACATTTTTGCTTTAAATCTCTGTAAGCAGATATACTGAATATTTTATGTTGCTTTGTTGCAAACATTCTCCTTTAACCATCACACATACTTACAGAAATAAAAGTGAACTACTTGGAAGAAAAGGCTTAGTGTTTGGAATAATGAATGACTGAGATATTTTCAAAATCTAGGTGAAACTTTGAGTCAAACAAAACTTTTCCGACTCAGTAATAGTCCCACTAACAGCTCCAGCACATTTGAAGATATTAATAGTCTGTAGGGAGGGGGTAGACATGGGCATTTAATGTACCTGAGATGCTGCTGCTAAAAAGGCAAAACGATTTTTACTGCGTTCTTATGAACTCAAGACTCCTTGATACAAAACAGTCAAAACATGGAAGTTCTGATTTTTCCCAACTACACCCTGAGGGAGGAAGAAAATTATTATCTCTTACAAGAATAATGAGAAAAGAAGATTAGAATCTCTGCTCTGAGAGTCCTCAAGGAAGATTTTTCCTTCACACAGGACATCTTCATAAATGAACAAAGCATACAGAGATCTGGATAAAGACAGCATGATACTCTTTTCCCCTCCACTCCCATCAGTCAACAAAAGGAATGAAGTTACAAACTACATTTCCAAGTGCCTTTCCTTGTCCTTTGTCCTTTTTCAGATGAGTATCTCCACTGATGGATCTACAAGGGCTACCCTTGGCTAAGAAAGGTCAGAGGGCTTGGGCTATAAGGCAAAGTGTATGAGATAATAATTGTTACAGAATATCAGAATGGGAATGTGGGAATACAGTGGTGAACTGGGCTTCAATTTTTGAGCACAGAGCTACCAGGGTAAATTTAACTCTCACCTTTGTCTGAAAATTTTGTACCGAAAATTCTCCCTTGATGGTATTTCCTTTTTGTGCAGCCTTGATACACAAGCTTTCCCCCAGATCATAAGTTATTAGATTTAGACACTTGTAAAGAACTAGTTTCTTCTTACAGGATTTAAATAGAAATAGAAGTTGAGTGGCTTTGTACTGTTTAAAATGGTGTTGGCCTTTCTGGAAGCCACCAAAATTCAATTTGTTTGACACCTATTGGACACAACATTCAGAGGTTATCTGGTCACTAGGAAGTGCTGAAAATTACATGTCCAAATTGGCCAGTCATTCCCAAATGCATCATGGCACCATTTAAATGTGCCTTACTTTGGGCTGCGGCAGTTCTTGTAGTACCAGAAAATAACGAGTGAGAGAAAGAAATGTTGTACCAAAAGATTCTATTTCCTAATGTTATGCAAATACCTGGCATGCCAGGAGAGCCTGAAGTTGCAATGTCTATTTGGCAAGCGGTCATACATACTGTGTAGGTACGTATACTTTCTTCCAGAGTCCAAGAAGGTGTTCAAATGGCATCTAACATTCTGGGCTGACAGAATAAAAACTCTATATATCCATAGTACAAAGTTACTCATTCACTCAGATGCTATTTCGAAGAAAAAAAAAATCTGTTTCTTTAAAAAAAAAAAAAAGAAAAAAAAAA
>JAWWEU010000163.1:30507170-30593251 GCA_035583155.1 Acropternis orthonyx | reverse complement strand
AACTATACTTTCCGCGGAAGCCCGAAACCTCATAGATCCTAAGGAAAAAAATTTAAAAAAAAAAAAAATAAAAAAAAAAAAGAAGTTACAAATGGAATCTCTCCAAAAATTCCAAACTTAGAGGCAGCGGTGCTGCAAAAGGGACAGTATTCAAATTTACAGCAGATGTTTTACCATTAATTAATGACACAATAAAAAATATCCTAGAACAGAATAATGTGATACTTATGTACCCTTTTCTTTCATAAAAAAGCACATGGAAAAATAATTTTCATTTATTTGTGACATATGCAAAATTTAGATCACTAGGATTAGGCTCTCTAATGCCACCAAATACCACCAAAACTTCCATGAGCAGTGGCACAAATCTCATATTCAGTTTATGTAATTGCCTCCCATCCAAAAAACTGCTTGTGCCTTATTGTGGAAATAACACCTCGATAAAAGACTTTCAAATGTTGCCCCCCTCAAAGGAAAAGAACAGACAGACACTTGGAGAAATCACAAAGGAAGACTGATTCTCCTACTCTGCATTGCATGGCCAGATAATTAAGTGATCACACACTGGAACATGAGTACTTGCCTATAACTACTTCCCACAGATGCTGTTACAGCATTCCCATACAGCATTTAGCTAAATGATAACTACTCCTTGTTCTTTTGAATACATATAACACTCAAAACATATATAACTTCAATTTTATAGACCTTTTCCACTCTCAAGAAGTCTGAAAATCACAAATCAGTCTTGCAAACTAAAGAAATTACCATGATCTTGTTATGAGCTAGAACAGTATGCCAGAGAAATTGAAATTCTGAAAGCAAGTTTCTAAAGATACTTGCACTCACTTTCCATGAACTTTGAGTGATGGTTCTTCCCAGGGGGATTCAAAGAAGCAAAGCAAATTCAAGTAACTTCCAAGTAATGGCCTCACAGGTGGTATGTCTCAGATGCTATCCCACTTGACAGGAATTGATTGCCCAAATTCTTGGTCACAAATAAGAAGAAATTAAATGAGACAAGGTAGGATCTGATCACCTTTCATCATAAAATCAGACATGCCACAAAGTTTCTCTTAATAAATGAAAACTACACGGCCCTCCTCATTTTCAGTATGAAACATGGTTCTATTTAAGAGAACTGGGTACTATCACAGACTTTTTCCCTTGGCTGTCCAGCAGCAGAAAGCTCAGGGTCATCCAGATGTGTGTCAGAGTCCCTGCAGATGTCTTATCTGACATCAGGGACCACACTGATAAAGGGGCACCAGGTCAAAGGAGAGTGACTGTTTAGTGTGCAAAGCTCTGCCTTTTTAGGTCGGCAGCTTTGGGTCCTGTGGCTCATTCACTTGGCAAGAACTTTGAGCACACATAGGCAAAGGCCTGTCGTGATCATCTGAGTGCAGGTGTTGGGATATCAGACACTTAGGACTTTCTATTCACAGGAACATCTCAGCTCATGAGTAGAATTTTATTCAGGAAAAAAATGGAAAAATGCATTTAATTTTGTTACTTTTGGAATAACAATAAATTGACAATTTCAAGTATCCTGCCAGTGATTACTCACACTGGATTGTAGCAACAAAAAACAGTTTTATGGTTGCCTTTTCCAAGTATTGATGTGAAAATTCAGTTTTGAGGAAAAAAAATCATAGTCATTACCCATAAAAAATAAAATACATGTAAGGTAACTGCCATTGCTTTTTTGAATTCTGATACAGGAAACATGCAATCTGTTTCCATTTTTTTTCTACTCAATTAAATTAAACAAACTAGCAAAATATAAATTTATATATAATGAATGCATCAGCTAGGTGGAAATGAAAAGTAGGAATGTGCAAATTCTCTATGAGCCCTGCACAAACTTAATTTTGTTTTGTTTCATTTTGATATAAATATTTTTGGAATAAAAGTTTCATTGAAGTACTGATTGCTCAGGAAAACCCAGGGAAAAGAAAATGCTTTAGTTATGAATTACTATGGGAGACTAATAATGCTAGCTTATTCCATTCATTAATATTGAATCTTCTCTATTAATTTCATTAAAATTTTTGTTTTCAAATGGTTTTCAGTTATTTTCAAGACAAAAAGAGAAAGGTAGTATTTTCAGTGCACTGAGACTGTGTAAAAAAAAAAACAACAAACCTGGATTCTCCCATTATTCTGAATATGAATGTATAAACATATGCTGATAAGATAAATAAACACACCTAGAGTAAAAGTCATAATAAGGCTCTTTTCCTAACAGGTTACACTGAGATTTCTGGTTATACATACCCCCATACCCACTAACACACAGTGAATCTGTCATTCGAAGAGGACAACAGCGAACACGATCACAGGCTTTGAGCATGGACAGAAAACTTTGGATTGCCAACATGATGCACTTCAGGCATTCAGAAAGAATGAAGTTGTTATGGAGGCACCTTTATAAGCATCATGAACATATCATTGCTGACTACTTGTGAAGAGTATACAGAGAAAGGACAGCAGATAGATTTTTATTTAAAAAAACAACCAACCAAACAAAGCAAAACACCAAAGCAACTCCAAAACTACCACCAACTAAAAAAAAAAACAATACATGTGTTTACATTCAGCTTTTCTTATAAGAAATGTGCCTTATTTGGCAAGCATGCTATTGTAATCAAAAGCAGAGATTAATTTTAATTCATCTTCTCCCTACTGGTAATTGTTCATAGCTTTTCTGTAGCCATTGTCCCCATTTTGTAAGGTGTAATGTAGCTGTCTACATGATTTGCATAGAACAGCTAGAGAGGATGATAACATGGTACAAGCTCCTGAAATAAGCTTTCAATCCAAGCCACAAGGGATGACATGTTATATCTGCTCTTAGTTTGTCTTTGATACTGTATGTGAAGATTCACCAGTCATTGCAGTATTTTGAAAACTGCCAATTATTTAAAATGTGATACATTAAAATTCTTACTGTACATGTAGATACAGTAACTCACAGAGAGTAACATTAGATGTGTGTTAATAATTAATAAAATAGAGACCAATGAAATCATTTGAGTACAGAAAGGGTTTCTTGAATAGTTCATAAATCATAACAGCCACTGTGGAAACCCTGCAAGGTCCAGCACGCTGTGTGGAGTGCAAATCAACATTCGGCAATTACTCTGACATTTTCAACTGCAAAAGATAGCCTTTGACTTGGTGGATATGAAGAATGAAGTTCAAATTTGTTTCAAAGCCACTTTCTGAAGGCAGAAGTGGTGACTCGGATCTTGGGATGTGGTTTTGTTGGGGATTTTTCTGTTAGCACTCCCTTCAGTCTCATGTTCACTGACTGACACTCTACTACAGTATGTTAATGTAGACTCTGGCATCAGTCTCTCAACTTGCTAATTTTGAGAAATGTGTTGCTCTTAAAATTGCTGAGATTACAATGAAATGTGCAATGAAATGACAAAGTCTGTAAAGAACTGAGTGGCTGGCTATTATAATTCATTACTGTATTTTCCCAGAGTACCCCTGAAAATGTATTTTTGTCAAACACATAAAGAGATGTGTTGCTGACAAGTGCCAGTCAAAAATTTATGTCGCTGATCTTGGATTTTACTGGATCGATACAGTTTGTCTTTGTTGTGTGCTGCAAGCAATTCTCTGTGTCAAGCTATGTTTTTGGAGCTTTTAAAACTGGCACAGAATATGCCTTTGGAAAAAGAAAGAATGGGACAAATGGTAAAAATATACACACACATATACATTTACACACACAAGAGTGAGTCACACTGCCTACATTTGTCAAGATCAAACATTCTTGAAAACACATCTGATTGAAAACAGAGTATCGATTCACATTTTTATACTATATCCATGCTGCAGTGTAGTTGAAACAAGCGTAAAACCCAAGAAGAGAGTAACATTACCTATGTATTTAACATTTGCAGCTCATGGCTTCGGATATAGAAATATTGCTCTGCAATGTTTCCATAAAGACAAATGTGTACTGTAACCCACAGATATTCATAAAATAGTTAACACAAATCAAGAGATCCACGTGCTCATTATATAAAATCCAAATCAAACCTGAACCACTGATTCTCAAAGGCTGAGAAAGATTGATTTTTTCTATAAAACAATATTGTTCATGTGTGTGTGCCCTTAACCTCACCATTTCCCCAACAAGCATCTGGGGAAGTCCTCACGTAGCAGGGTTCAGTACTTGTTCTCACAACCTTGCTAACCTTGCAGAAAATACTGTATATGCAGCCAAAGATAACTTCCAATTCTAATAAAGCTAAGGTTCAAATGTTTGCAAATTTTATACAAATGATCTGCAACTAGATTTACATCTTTGGCCAGGATGGATTTAATTTGCATAAATGACAGAAGGTGACTCAATATTAGGACACCAGAATTTGTTGCACTGCACCCACAACGAAACATTATTATTCTCTTCTCTTTATGCAGCTCCACCTCCAGTGTAGGAGATCTCTCTCCTCAAAGAGGGACAGCACAAGCCTGACTCAAATACACAGGATGAGAAGGAAGGCAAAGCCAATGTCTATACTGTTTTTGCTGCAGCAAGAGGTACCTTGCATGAGAACTGTGGTTCTGCTTATGCCCACTTCTCCAAGGCTCTTTAATGCTACATTCTCCCATAGATATGGTTCTGTCTTGCACCCACCTGTGCTTTAAACCTAGTTTTCTGAACAACTGTTAAATTGCAAAAACACGGAAGTTTAATACAACTGGTTTTCACTCTTGTGGTTTCCTTCAGTTTTGCAGATTCAAATCTTGCAAATTGAAGTAGATTGTGAATCTCACACGTTACCAACACATCTTAGAAACTAATTAAAAACACGTATGTTTTAAGAATACCTTTTTAATGTGTCAAATGTGCTGTCATTTCACACAAAGATGTGCAAAGATGTTTTCCTAATGCTAAATCTGACTCACTCTCTTGATAAGTAAGCACCACTGTGAGTATATGTGATAGGCATATGCTATATAAACACTCCCCACAGAGATTTCAGCCCCCTTTCAATATGCTGACAGTGACAGCTCATCCATTCTTTTCCCCACCTCCCTCCATGTTAAATTGCAGTTCCCTCACAAAATAAGAGACAAATTTATAAACTTCCAATTTTGGGCAAAGACCAAGCTGCCACTTAATGTTAGAATTGAGCTCCAATTTAGAAATCAAAAAGTTTGAGGGGTGGTATTCTCCTTTCATGAACATTTTACTGTTGCAAAAGATACTCACAATCTGATATTTATGTATATGAACCATTCAAAACCGAAGCAAAAGAGCAACAGATTTTTGGTCACCAGATCAGTGATGGTTATAAGCAGGGGGAAAATTGTATTGTCTTCCACTTGCTTTCTACTTAATGTCATTTAAAAAAATGTATATACCTTTGTGTTGTTTAGCAGATTTATCTTTCCATTAACATGTTAAACCTCTTATGTCTCTTAATCAATTTTATCCCAAATTATCTTTGATGCTTTAATTAGTAACTTGTGATTTATAAAGATCTATGTGAGCGTAGAACCACACCTCTGAATAACATGATCAAGATGTGAATTTTGCTACATATCCCAGTGATCAGGAAGAAGTCAGGCAAATACATCTGTCAAAACAAACCATTTACTAAAGAATATAGGCAAAAGCATGTATTTTTCTTCCTATTTCCTGTCAACCACACCTTGTGAAAAAGTGATGACAGCCACTTTCTGTGATGTGACAGACAGTTTGACATATATTTTTTTAGTCCTTATTTTATCTCAGACTATTACTTTTTGTTCCAGAAAACAATCTCTGATTTAAAGAAGGATATTTTGATTACAAAACACCCCTTGATAAAGAAAAAAAGCATTTAATGAAGTTGTTGAATCTGTTTAACAGTAATGTCTGCACACAGCTTTGGAGACTTATTATCCTGTTAAGTTTCTTTCACACTAATTATTTGAATGGCTGGTGATACTATAGAGGAGATTCAGAACACTGAGAATACGACACCAGGTTAGGGTACAAGCCTAGCCTCTAGGATACTCCCCTAAAGTCAAAAGATAATGATGGTCACCAAAAGCTACTATTATACCATTCTTATTTAAATGAGCCAGAAATCTCAGTGTTCTCATCTGTATTAAAAGGTGGTCTTATACTGAAGATGCTGGAGTTTTCTGAGGTAGGAGGCAGAAACCCCTCACATTACTTGATCTG
Source organism: Acropternis orthonyx (assembly GCA_035583155.1). Classification (NCBI taxonomy): domain Eukaryota; kingdom Metazoa; phylum Chordata; class Aves; order Passeriformes; family Rhinocryptidae; genus Acropternis; species Acropternis orthonyx. Next base: position 30,587,055 of record JAWWEU010000163.1, on the reverse strand, counting down.
CAGCAGAGGGTCTGGACTGGCCATTGGCTGTGCACTGGTGCTTGTGGGGTTGACAGAGAACATCTCTGCTCCTCCAGCCAGTTAATTAACTTTACTTATGAGAAGTGCCAGATACAGGATGTGGAAATGATTTATAAGAATTTACAATTACAGAATTGCTCCACCTATTGGACTAGTTTTAGGATTACTGGGGTTTGGATGTGTGTACTGGTTAGGCTGCTTAGCCCAGTTACTGGGAAAGCTCAAAAGAAGGAGAAGCAATAGTTCCACAAAACGATTTTCTATTAAACTGGGTACATGGATCAAACAATGTCTGAAAATGAGGGCCATGCTTGACAAAGCTGCTTGCAAGGTTCACCAATATGAAACATACTCCACAAGCCCCAAACACCAGAAGAGCAGTGGAACCCTGTCCATTACCTTATTGGTCTATGATTTAGCACCTCACTTTCCTGTTTTTGTTTTTGTTTTGTTTCTTTATTGTATTTCTTTTCCTGTCATGCCCATCCTGCCCCAGCAGTGATACCATGACCAACCATGAGCCCTGTAAGTTCGTAACCTTACTATAATCCACTGTCTGCAAGTGCTGAAAGGGAAGACAGCCAAGCTAGACAGGTAAGTAAGACCCCTACAGAAATGAAGCTTTTCCCTGTACCTGGACACATAATGAGAAAACCTAGGGAAAGGAATTCACCTGAGGAAAGACAAGGATGAAAAAGCAAAGGTACTATAAGAAAGTATGACAACTAGCCACCAGCGATATCACCTATGAAAAATCTTTAAAGATTTAAAACACATTCTCCAGAACAGATGTTAGGATGGAGATATCTCTGAATGATGCATTCAATGAATAAGTGATAAAACGTTTCTCGTTTGTGGCAGTGATCTGAAATAATAACAAAGAGATAGCTATTTTAGTCTGAGTTTTGCTTATATCATTAAAATTTAAACCTGATTAAAATGAGCCAGTCTGGTTTTATAACCTGTCAGTATGACAAAGGGACTTTGACACATTTGTCTTCTGGCATATTATGAGGATTTACATTTAGCTCCTTACAATTACATCTGTATTAAAATGACTGCGTACGCTGAACATGAAAAGAGTGATTCATAATAATGGCATTAAAAGCAATAAAGAGTTAAGGACACTGTGAAGGAAATGAAGCAGAAAGGTAAAAGAGGCTTTGTATAAAGCAGAGTAGAAGGGAAAGAAATATCTCTTTGCTCTTGCCTTTTTATTATTACTCTAAATAAAAAAGATGTAAATGGAAAGACTTTCTACCAAAAGAATCAATACAGAAATAAAAAAGCCACCTAGAAATAGTTTTCAATCCCCAATCTCATTTTGCACTAAACACAGTGCATCCTGGGGTGGACATACATTAACGTTTGAATTCCACATACGTCCATAATTTCTTCTATGAGTTTGGCTCTCTTATGGGACTTTGATCTTGAAGTCAATCAAGAAAACAGAGGAGAATAAGAAATTCTTTTCATCTTCTGTAAATGTTTTTTGTCTTATTAAGACACTTCCCACTCCAAACAAGATGAAAAAAACAAAAAATAAATCTTGGAAGAATATAACAAATTGAATTTAAGTAGGAACTAGAAGTTCAATCAACAAGTGGTAGTTAATAATTATGGTCTTTTTTTATTTGTTTCAGTCATGCTGTTGATTTATTTTTATTTTGCAACAGATAACTGTTAGACAAAAGGTTATTTTTAACACCAGATTATCACATGTCTAAAATCATACTTTTTTTTTTAATGTCAAAGATTATTTTTTTCAGGGTTGAGTTTTAAAATCTCAGAAAACTGAACATTTTTTATTGGTCTGAAAAATATATTTTTGTGTTTTTTTGATTTATTTTGCTAATAATGACAAAAATATTCCTTTGTCAATGAAGAATGTTTTGGTTTGTGAAACAAAAAGAATAGAGGAAAAAAAATTTAAGAGGAGCTGAGCATGTCCCTACACAATGCTGTTATTCAGTCAAATACAATGAAAAGCACAGCTTTGGTTCCCATTTTGGGGAACCAGGAGAGCTGCAGTAACTGATACCTGCCTGTTAATCCATCCACCTAATCTGGAACCTCAGCAAACAACTAACGATATCAGATTTTGACTATTAAAATGTGTAGTACTATTAAATCTTTAAACTTTGGCTTTGTCATTTCCCTGTAAGATACAACATAAATGTTTGTAGTTCTTTCTGTTCACCTTGAGCTTTCTCCTAAAACAACTGTACATTTATTAAAAAATAAAACCAAAGTCAACATATCTAGAAGTTAAATAAAATTATAATTACTTCTAATAATATTTGCATGGCATTTAAAATTTAAAGTTAAGGGTTTATGATTTGTCTTTTTATGAATTCAGTATTTGAATATAATTACTATGATATAATCTGAAGAAAGGTCCATTGGTCAGGGAAGCACAGAGCCAAAACAGTCTCAGAGAAAACACATGTTTCATAAAACATAACAAAGTGAAGGGAGCTATAAATAAGAAAATAAAGCTATAGTCTGCAGTTAAAATCCTTGCTGCTTGCAGTACATCATTCTGTTCCTAAGTGTCTGTTGCCGGGCTAGAGTTTCTAAAATTAACATTGCAATAGCCTACATAGGCACCAAAACGCACACGAGAAAACATTGCTGAACTGGTTATTCTCAGTGCTAACATATGTTTGCTATTTTCCCAATGTGTTTCTATCCCTTGAAAATATTTATCAGGATAAAATTTTGAATTGGCTCTTTGAATAGTCAACGTGCAAATGTTAAGACAGAAGTGTGTGTAGTTTTTAGTGAAAACTGAAATACTGATGAATTTTAGCAGTTTTCCAGTATTTATGGGCATTGTTTTTACACTTGCTAGGGTCAGCATCACTTAAAATTTAAAAGAGGTTAATGCACAAGCATCTAATAAGAATATTAGGAAAGCAAGCTTAATTGGTTTATAACCCTATGAATTTAGAAGTGACAAAATAAAGTCCCATTTTTTAATTAAGGCAGAAATTAAAAATGGATTGTTGATATATTATACATACATATATATATGCATATACACACAAAGCCTCAGTGTTAAATATATATATATATATATATGAAGCCTCAGTGGTTTATGTGCTCACAGCTTTCCACTACACACTACCTTTCTGTATCACAACTCTGTTCCCATGTAAGTGTGTAAGGAGGGCAAGGTTTGATGCCTAGCTGATTAGGAAAGGATAAGTAGCTCCATTAAAAATAAACCATGGAATAGTAGACCATATAACCAAGAAATAGGGCAGGCAATGCTCACAGCACAGCAAGGGGCAGCAAGATTCATGGCCCTCTGTGGTACACGTTGTTAGAAGCCTTTCATGGAGCTCTCTCTGGTAACACCTTGTCACTCCATACCAAACATCTGAAGAACACCGGGAATTTTAACGAGCATAGCTAAAAGTTCTTGGGAACGACAAAACCAGAACTCAAACCAATGTCTGCTGACTCTGATCTGTACAGCAGGTTTTGGAAAACACACCATGCTCAGCCATTACAATGGGAAAGATCAAACTGGCTGGGTACAAAGTGATGTTGAACTTTCATTTTGATGGTAGTGCACACAAGTGTCTGGACTATTCTCCATTCCTGTGTAGTCCACATGCACTCCTGTCAAATGGCAACTAACAGATATGGAAATACTCGGCTGAGGTATTCCTGTGGCTTTAGACTACTGTCTTTGGTACCTTTTTACACTACCTTTTAAATGAGAGATTGGACCCACAGTACTTGGGAATGTACACACTTGTGTTTCACAAACACAGCAAAAGAGCCAACTACATCAAATTTCACTCATTCTATTCTGCATATGTACACAGAAACAAAAGAATACTTTTTGTTTCATTACTTGAGCACATTGAGACTCATCTGCATAATGAAGAATATATATCTATCTCTATCTATAGAGATAGATATGAAAATATTAAAACAGCCAACACACTTGGTTGAAATAATAATAAAAAATAAAAACCAAAACAAAAACCTTGTGTATCAGAGTGGATGAATTTGCAGTGAAAACACAATTGCAATGAAGGGATTTTGTGGCCTGGAAAGACACAATATGTGAACAAATCAACGATTACTAGTGTATCTTAAATTTGTCAATTTACCATGGAACTGAAAATTCCTAGGACAAAATAAGCATCCACATTTCTTGTTTCTAGCAGAAATGGTAAAAATACATTTATATCAAAAGTACTCAGCTCAGAGTATGTCATACTTCCATCACTTTTTCATCTACATGCTCTCATTTTTATGTTAAAGTGCTATTCCTTAACTGGGATTTTAATTTTTTTTTCCATGGAGATGTCCGGGCTATTTCTCTAATTTTACAAGAGCGATGTAACCACTGCATAATACAGCCCTTCTGGGTTACATTTGGTATACTCCAGCCATAACATGGGGCATGGACTCTAATGCAAAGACCAGACCAGACAGAGAGATTGACTCACCAACTTCTGCATGTCAGAAGATTTAGAAGAGTAAGAGAAGAAGGAAGAGCACCTTAAGAAAACAGAAAAGTATGATAACTGAGTCTAAAGCAGGTTCTATATATTTCACCTTATAAACAACATAAAAGCATCTGCTTTTTGCTTGTAGTTTGCTCGGTATTTATTGTGCAGTTCTTGGTTTCTGCATACTGGGATGCATTAGGACATTTTACTTTCTTCAATACCTGAGACTCTGCTCTTTCAGATGTAACATTTGAATTATTGTGCCCTTCTCAAAGGATAAACCTCCATTTTTTTTTCCTGTTTAAAGTATTAGATTGAACATTAGACAGGAACTGTCTAACTCGTAGCACCCCAGTAGCTATAAAAATCCCTTGTACAGTGTCTTCTATCTGTCACAACCTCCTAGCTCTTCCTGGGCTTTGACTGATCTTATTCTGCCTTTTAACAAGTTAGTCTCTTTACATGACTTTCAGAATATTTAGAAGCCTCTTCAACCAGATGATGTTATAGCCTCCAGGAAAAGAATGTAACTCTTTTAGACCTGTCTCTGGGTGCTTTCCAGAGCTAAGAGGCAGATACATTCCCATCCCTGACACTTCAGGGCTGTGTTCTGCTCCATTCAGTTAGCAGATGTAACATATCTTCATACTATTTCGAAATCTCCCACACTTCCCAAGCCACACATCTCAAACCCTGTTCACTGTTGAAAGAAATCAAATATTTTCAGCTCATAATTTGCTCGTTACTTCATGGATCTACTAATAAGAAAGATTCAGCTAAAAAGCCATGGAGAACATATGAGCACTATTGGACTAGTTTGGGTCTTCCCATTTCTCCAGCCACCTTATATATTCAGCTGAAAAAGCATAAGTTTTCACCCAGCTAATAGGAAATGTAGTTGCTGGGAGGTGAATTTTCTGGAAGCCAGAAAAGGCATTATTATATTATTAGGAAAATGGGCATTTATCTTCCCCACAGGAGTTCTAACTGTGGCTATGGTCCAGTTTGTAAGTCTCATGCTGTGCATGATAAAAACGTGTAAATGAAAGGATAGAAAACAGCTCTCAGGTTTTATTACTGCAAAAATCAAGGATCATAAAGAGACCTCTCAAACTAGAAACTTCAAACTGGAAGGTATGTTTTCCTCCATGGAGCTCTCTTGTAAGAGAATTATTAAAAACATTCTCTTTTGCACGATATATTTTTGTAACCTACTTAGAATGGAAAAGTATAAGACTACAGATCACTTTTGACCTTGTTGAATGCACAGCAAGTGAATAACTCTATGGTAACTTTGCAATTTCTTAGCATACATTCACAAACCTGGGAAGACTAAGCTTTTTGTTTTCTTGTATTTATTTTCCCATATGATATAGAAATACCCAGAGGCCCTCACTGGGCCATAGGAACTGTATATATACATAATCAAGCCCTGATGCTGAAAAACTCCCAGTCTAATATAAACAGTTTAGATAAATGCTGCAAGAAGAATGACAATATCACATTGCAGGTGGAAGACATGAAGGGTGGAAGCACAGAGGAAGCCACACTGCCCAATAACTGAGTGATTTCCTTTTTGGCCCATTTGTGCCTCCCCAGTTGTGGTCAATCCATCCCCCTGGGACACTCAGGTTTGCCAGAGCATGGGACTTCAGGTATTTCAGTTCAGAACTGCTGACAAGGAGTTCCCTACAGAGGGACAAATTGAAACTCAGCACTTTCCTTGTCCAGTCACTGGCTAATACTATGTCTGCTCCTGGGAGTCTGATGGACTTTCTTGTGAGTAACTAAAACCTACAAACACCTGGAGGAAGTGGTTACTCATAGCTGCTGTCCCACTCCTGTTTTCAAGGAAGGGTTGATTGATTACACTCCCCTCTCAGAAAATGGTACCTTGGAGCCAAACTCTTCTCTCTTCTGCCAAAAGGGATAGGAGTACGGGTTTTCTGCACAAGCAACTAATCTAACTCAGAGATCATAGACTGCAGCTGGGAAAAGAAGGGGACTGATTTCCATCAACCCAATGAAGGGACTACATTGTGAAGAAAACTTTTTGACCAGTGAAAGAGTGCATGAGGGCAAACACAAATCCAAGGTTTAGTCTCATGTCTGGGAGGATCTTTGTTTTTATTCAATGTCATTCAGTCACTGTTTCATGTGAAAAGCAAAGGCAGAAGCTGAGTATCTGTGCTTCCAGCTTTGTCCCAGCTGTACAACACAGTGCTCTAAACAGGCCACTGTATCACTGCTTTCAAAGGCATCAGATCAAACCTCTCAGGACCTGACTGACTTATACAAGGAATATTTGCCAAGATACTCAGGTAGGGGAAGAACTGAGCTCAAGCAGATATATACAGCAAAAAATATATTAAATTCCTGAATCTGAGTTGTATCAATATCCAGTACTTAGAAAAACCCTGACACTTCCCTGTCAGGCAATGGCTGAATGAAAATTTACAGAGCTCTGATTCAGTGCCTTCTCCTGAGTGGCTTGTTCAAGGTCTCCCAAGACATAACCTTCTGCTTATATCCTACCTTTTCACTATGTGAACTACAGAATAAATAGGAATGAAAATAAGCTTAGCAATAAAAAGTCATGCAATTTTTTTTATGTTCATTGAATTATGAGTACTGTGTGCCATAGAATTTGCTGACAGTGCAGAGCTCAGTGTCCACTGGAAAACAGTAACAGGACAGACGCACCTTCCTTGAGGAAGACTGAGGCAGCAAGTCTTGGCCAATCACAGTGTACATTACTACTTGCTCTAAGTGAACGAATACTTCAGCTTAAATCTTTTCCAATTCTCATTCCTTAAAAAGCTGAAAATCAGCTTACTGATTTAAAATAAACTCCAGAAAAGCTCAATCAGGCACGTAAAACAATGGGTTAATTTTCAAATAGCCACAGTAACTACACGGGCTTTGTGGGACCTGCTCAAAACCCTTTCTGGTTGATTTTGCTTATGAAGCTGTCCAAGTCACCAGAGGACTGTTACCCTCTGAAAATCTCAGTGACACAGGAGAGGGCAGGAGAAAGGGAGGAGGAGGGACTGGCTGGTCTTTACACTGCTGGGCAGTCACCTCCTCAAGGAACCGCTGGTGTCGGGGTTTGTGGGTGCCCTGCCTGCTGTGGGAGTGTCTTTGACCACCAGCGATGTGGGGTCAATTAAGGAGGACTCACCACGGGAGACGCATGGCCATGGCAGGCAGGTGAGAGGCTGTGCAGCAGGACAAGCTGCAGGCTGCAAAGGGAAAGGAATCCACTTTATGCAGGTGACAGCTCTCACAATGTGGGACTCCGTGGACTTGGGACTGGAGGTAAATCGAGTATCGAGTCTGTTATCTTAAAAATGTGGTGGAAAAATTAATTTCCTATATCTGCCACCCAAAGGATATGCTAAAAAAAAGACAACTTCTACCAGGTTACAGTTCTTTGAAACAGTGAATTAAACTTGTCCAAATAGGGATCCGGAATTTCACAGCCCATGATGTTTCTAAATGGCATATGCTGTTAAAAGAGAAACTAAATGAGCAAGCGCAAAATGCCTGACTGCAGACGCATGGGATGAAATACGGGTATATTTCTAGCATATGCTACTGTTGTGACACTATGCCTTGTTGTGCCAGACAGCAACCAGGTCACAGCGCGGAAGGAGCAAGCCTTCAGAGGAGCCTGTTCTCAGAGACCTTAGAGGTGTAGTGAAGCCCAAACTTTCCAACCATGAGGGAACACTCTTAACTTTTGGGCTAAATGAGGCTGGAAAACAGATGTTTTTTCCTAATTTTGTCACTATAGGTTGTGCTAAGGATCATATGACCCTGGAGCTGAGAGAATAGAGCCCGTGGATGTTCATACCATCTCAGAGAGTGACTAGCTATTTCCTACGTTATAGAAACTGAGTTTTCCAGAACATAGTCTTACACATGAAACACCTATTACCTTAACCTTAAAATTTCCTTGTCTGAAAATATTTGCAAGCTTATACATAAATAATCATAAGGAAAGGAAAAAAAAAACCCATAACCCTCCAATACTGTACTTATGTTAGATGGAAAATTATGCTTTCTATAATTTTATCCCATTTTTTGAGAATTAGAAGCTTATTTCTCTATCTTTAAAGACCGTTGTATGCTCTGATAAATATTTCACTATCAGAAATCAAATGTAGCCTCATTTTCTCCTATATTAAATGTACTTACTATAAATGCAGATTCAATATTTTGTGTGTGTGTGTGTGTGTGTAAAATTTAATTGCCATAATATTTATGCAAGGTCAAATTCCAGTGGCACACGTTGGAAAATGTTATGGATTTATATGACAGCCTGTAACAACAGAAATGGAACTGGTTTAACTTTCTTTTTTATGCCACTGTCTCAGCTAGAGCAGCTAATTATTCTGCAAGTGTGTCAATTTATCCTAAATCACCACTATCACAGATCAGCACCACTGAAGACTTGCTAAAGAACTGCTGGAGTGTACTTGCCAATTTTCTTCTACAACAGCCTCACATGGAGATGGGCACCTACAGCAATCAAGTGATTATTTAGAGATATTATTTCTCTGCTGTTGGCATTACTGGAACAAATCAAATTGCTAGAATGGCTTAAATTCTCGTAGCCATGCTTCTAAAACTCATGCCAAACAGTTAAGAAACAGAGGTAAGGCAAGAAATTACTAGAGGCAACTGCAGGAACCAGATCTTCAAATGTGCAGAAGAGGCATATAGTAATATATAGTAATTGCCTTACAGCTTGCTTATATTAGTGGCCAGTTGCAAATTACCTCATCATTTTGCATTACATACAAGGGAGGGTTGGTTCACAGTTCCCTAGACAAATCAATAACCACTCTATTAGCTTTTCAAGAAATGAGAATTGATAATCATAATCCTTCCTTGAAGTTTTTGGAAAATGCTGGTTGTTAGGCACCTTATGATAGAAACCCGTCACACACTTGAGTAATTCCAATCATAAGCATGAGATAAAGAGCTTTTTTGAAAGAGTTAGCCATTTCTGAACCAGTATCCTAAACAATTCAGTCAAATAAGATTTCCAAGAGGTCAAAGCAAACTGAAAGAAAGAAATTAATATAAAATTCTGAGGTTTTGTTTACTCTTCCTAAAAGGACAGATAATTTTAGAAGCAACAAAGCAAACAAACAAAAACAAAAAACCAAAACAAACAAAAAAACCCAAAAACCCAAAACCCAATAAACATTAAAAAAAACCAAAAAAACCAACCAAACCAAACCAGGAAAAAAAAAATAGCAACAGCCCACAGGACAAACTTATTTATAAGTAGAAAAAGCTGCATTTTTAATGTTTGTACAGTTTGTGTGATGCATCTGTTTGTCAGGTTGCTTACTTGCCTGAAAGATATCAAGGTGTGCTCACAGTCTCATTTCTTTCCTATAAATGATTATCTTCCTTTGCCTCCCACTTCCTACAGCTTTCCACATACTTACATGAAGAATTTGAAACAAAGAAGTGAGGTTTATCTTGCTTTCTTTCACCTTTCTCTATAAGGCAGGAATAAAAGCAGGATATTTAAGATAAACAGATTTCAAATGGTGAAGAAATCATTGCTTACATCCTAAGGTGCTAGTTGAAAGATGAAGTTGACAGCAAACACCATATGAAATGTACATGTGCCCACTCCAATAGTAAAAAAAAAAAAAAAAAAAGAAAAAAAAAGGAAAAAAGAAAAAGAGTACAACAGTTTATTTCTGTCGTAAAATACAAGCTGTTAGGAAATTCAGACAATTGTTCTTCTACAGTATCTCCAAGTCCAACCGTTTTCCTCACCACCCCTAGTGCTAAACCCTGTCATCTCACACACCAAATGTGGTACCCTGCTGGTCCCTTGGCTTCTCACAGCTACACCTTCCTCTCCTTCTGGTTTGCTGACATATGAGATGTCTCGCTGTCAGAATAACTTTCCTCACTTGTTGTTGATTTTACTCCCTTTTCCAAACCCTTACGCTTCATACCACAGTGCCTTCTACGTAAAAGGTTTTAATTTTAGCGATCATATTATTGTAGAGGATAGGCTGTGCACACCTGAAATAGCAACTTTGCCACTGACATGAGGAAAACACCATCTGTGAACACCAATAACAACTACTCATGATAAACAAGATCTGTACAGACTGTGGAAGCAGAAACACAAATTCCAGGAAAAGAGAATTCAAAGGAAGTGTCACAAAGACAACTGAGTGCAAAAGGCTGCAAAAAGATACACATCTTCAGAGGGTAAAATAAAGAGCTGGTATGTTTGCCAAAACAGAAATTCCTCTTGTACTATTACTTTGCATGTGATCCATGAAGTGCATATTTAAAGACAGATAGCTTGAGATCAAATTATTTATCTGGGGGGATGAGGAGAAATGTTTTCTCCTAGAGCAGACTGTGCTTGGTTACAACAGAACACAATAGATGCTGTCTCACTTTTACAAATTCAGCTTTCTTAGAAACACGTATATTTTTATTGGACAAAGACAAAAATAGCTACTTCAAATACATGACAGTATCTTTCATCTTCTTTAATGCATGTCCTACACCCTTTGGCAAATATTGGTGACATTGGTAAAAGAAGACTGAGTAGCTTAAATCCCATTTCTCAAAGGTTAAAAGGTGGGTTTATCTGAAATTTTTGTACTCAGAATAAATCTATGCTGTAAAGTAGAAAGCAGTGCTAGAGCTTTCAGTGAATTTATGTTGAAAAAGTAACTCATCCAAGAAATGTTATAAGCCTAGTTTTTTTAGCAGTATGATTGATGATCCTTTAAACATACTTTTGAATTATTTCCAAAGAACAAAGTAATTATGCATGTATTTTTTAGCCATTGCAATGAGGTGTATGGGACTCAGGGAGTTGTTGGGAGTGGGAAAGGGAACAGAAACTATGAGATTTGCTGGCATCACAAGATGTGGAGAATACTTCAGACATGTGGTGCCTGTTGGTCTGGCTTAACACAGATGTTCAAGTATTTCCCCCAAAACACACCATGGCTACGTTCACTTATGAGAAAAAGGAATTTGGGTAAGAAACATTATTATTCTAAGATCTTTTAATGTGTATTTGAAATACCACTGCTTATTTATAAGGTTGAATTAAAAATACATTTGCAATATGCAAAGAACACTAGGACGGAAAATATACAGGCTGGTATGTAGAAAGGCCTGGTCAGCTTCCTTCCCCCTTTAGACTTCCAGACCTGGATTTCATCACTTGAACATTTTGGAGATGGCACCGGAAATGTCTTTTCTGTTTTGCACACCTGAGCGCAGCTCTCATGACCATACCTGTCCCTTCCAGCTCACTAGCAGGCAGTGCATTGGAAGGGCACACGTGATTCCCAACCAGCTGGACAGTCCCACTGGGTTTTTACAGCATAGGTGGATGCTTTCCTTTCCAGGGGAGTGTAGGAGTTGAATTGTTTATGTATTGAACATGAAGGAAAAAAGAAGAATTCAGAAGAACTGGTAATGTGTTGTGTTAGGCTGCAGTTTCAGACTTGGAACTCGCTCTGCTCTCCCTCACTGCCACCATCTGCTCTTCCAGCCTCCCCATCTGCCTTTTCTGCCACTGCTAAACACTCTCTTCACTTTCTCTGTACAGTCAGTGTCCCTACTATACATTTCTTCCATCCCTCCACTATGCAAAACTTGCCAAGACTCTTTCCAGTGAATCTTGGCCATCAAAGCTGCTGAACTGGACTTCTCCAAAGCACTACTGTCCTTCCAAACTCCTTCCACCATCATGGGAAAATAGGAGCTCCAGCTGTCATACCACAACCACTCAGCTCCTCCTTAACCTAGAACTTCCCATGTTCTGTAAACTCTCAGCACACCTGTCATCATTATTCTGCCTGGGTAATTTTCTACCCTCCTATTGAGTTCTTTCTTATCTACAGACCTCCTGAGTCCTTTTGACTGTTTCTAACTCTCCCTTCAATTTTCAGCCTTGAGAGTCTCATTCTTCTGCCACAGCTCACTGCTCCTTATCACCTGCTACCTAGGACAGGACACACAGACAACATTGTAAGACTCTGGTTTTGTTTTAAATTTTCAATTCAAGTAAAGCCACACCTTTTCTCTCCACAAACGTCTTTTTTCTCCACAAACATCTTTTTTCTCCATTTTATAACTAAGTTTTAATATTAATTTTTAAACAGGGATATTACAAACACCTTATATGTGGTATCACTTGAAAAAACATAGAATCATAGAATCATTTTGGTTGTAAAAGACCTTTAAGATGATCAAGTGCAACTGTAAAATGATCAATAACATTACAATACTCGTAGTATTTTCTGTTAGCTGCATAACTGGATGCTGCAGCATCACAAGTGTGAACAAGCCTCTGTAATATCACAAGGATAGATATTAAATTAAAATTTATGCCACATTTTAACTCTGCTCATATCAGTATATTGTTCCCAAGACTTTTGCTGGATACAACACACACAGAGAAAGCTTTCACTGTTAACCATTTATCTTGAAGCCTTTTAGTTTTCTCCCCAAAATGTCTAATTTTCCTAAGAATAAGCTGCTGATTTATATTTCTGTGAACAGTTTATTTCAAGGTCTCTTTAAGCACTGTTTGTGTTACTGCGTTGTAACCAGCTTTGATTTTACTTTAAAATTATGGACAGAATATCTTGGTTATGGAGGTCTAAGAAGAAAGGACACTTAGAGAACACACCAAGTGAGAAATAGCAAAAGTTGGCTTTTCTTAGCATAACTCATGTTGGTCCCTATGCGTTATGAGACAGAACAAGCCTGAAGACCACAGGGCAGCTCCTGTCAAAGTGCTCCTGCAAGTACCCTTGGGAAGGCAGTCCAGGTTATCTTCCATTTTGTCATTAATGGCAGAACCAAAATCTTAACAGCTCAGAGAAAAAGAAAAGCTGTGATATTTTTTGTACGTTTTATTTGGCATTTAAACCATCCTGGAAAGCCAGAGCAGAGAAATATGAAACTGTAAACAATGATTGCTGCTAAAGGAGTCAGAGAGGTGATGAGATACTTGCTAGCAGGCATGTGATTTCATTATGAGCTCAAACATCTCTGTAATTGATTTGAGAATTAATATTAATTTATAAAATTACAAAGTGCAGACAATTTAAAGTCTACATCCTTTCTGTTCTAAATTTCTTCTAATGACCATTAACTTTTGATCTCTAGGCTTAAAACTGATCTACTGGAGCTATTTCTCTCCAAGCTCCTAACCACTGAAATTTATTTCTGAGAGGTGGGGTGGCAAGAGGCTTGGTCACCTCTTGAATTTCATCAGAGGATTGTCTCCCCCTCGAGTAAACAGGGTACTGCACTTAATGAGAACTCAATCCTGCCTTAAACTGGTTGGTTTGGAAACAACAAAATGAGATGAATTCTACCCAATGAACATACTTTATTTCAGAATGATATTTATAGCTCTAATGTTTTTGACATGTTAGGCATTAACATATTTAGGACAATACTTTTTTGGAGTACAGTGATAACTGAAATAAAGCTTAGGAGCTCAGTGTTGGCAGTATTAACTAGTACTTTGATTGCAAAGATTTAGCAAAAAGAAAAAAAAGGGAGCACGAAAAACAATAAAACGAAGAAAGAGAGCTGATTTCTTATTGATGAAATTTAGATTATTTTTGTATGGCTAGAATGCTTACAGCTTCCTAAAAGCCAGAGGAAGTGGTTTAAGCACTCTAAGTATCAACAAATTTGTTTATTCCTTTGCAAGTCAGTCTGCTGGAGAACATATTTAACTTACGTCATTCTCACAGTTATCCTTTGCATCAAAGAGATGATTATTTATACAACAAGACGTAACTGGGGAAACAGTTTTTCTGAGATAATCACACCCCTGGGACCTTGCATGGCTCAGGGTTCATTACCATTGAGAGGCAAACTGTGTTTTCTTCTGGAGTTTTAAAATCCAGACTGCAATTTCAGCCAAACAGTTTCATATGGATAATACATCCCTTCAGGTAGCTCACCTCCCCTGTCAATCACAGTGTTTCACCCAACCTAAATAAAATTCTTAACCCCTTAGTTACCACACTGCAAAAAGGTAATACTTTTTTGAAAAGACATTTGCTATTTTAATTTTAGTAACAACAGATGAACATAAGACACCCAAAGGGTATGCTAATATAAGTACAAAAGAGATTAATCTACAGGAAGTGCAAAAGCAATATTGAATTAACAATATGACAAGTTTGCACATGTAACTCAATTGCTTAATAAAATGAACACTGATAAGTACAAGTACTTGTTGCCAATTACCTGAATTACCAAAAGAAATATGCATATTTTCTTTTGAACAAAGCACATTTGCAATTTCAAGGTACCTGAGCAACACTCAGCAGGAAACAACCATTTCCAGCACACACAGTCTCATACAAGTTGCAAACAGACCATGCTACTTAATTCTCAGTGAAAGTGAAATGCAATGAGGTGCTCAGAAGGGAAACTTTTCATGCAGTGCTGTGTGGTCTTAGAAGTACAATGACAGAGGCCTCTTTATTTAATTCTCTCAAGAAACAACTCTTCTGACTGATCATTTTGATAAGCAGGACCTCAAACAGAAACATTTGCAGCCTCTTGCAATTTGACACATGCATCAAAATCAACAAAGAAAACAAATGTTAAGAACCTAATGCAATACTTCAGGCAGAAAAAAACCTGATGGTACTTTCTCCCCTATTTGTTGGAATAGAAAGTGAAATAAATCTTATCAGCTGTCTGCATGGATGCTCATTCTATGTAAAGGTAACGGATGAGAGTTCTCTATGGAAGTGACATATAATGACTATGCACACACTTATCTTTCTCCCACTGGGATAATTGTTTCTACTCCAGACTCTCTATACTTTCTCCTTTTTGTACTTTACAGACACAGCTTCCATCTGCTCCATAAGCTAAATCTCATTTTGAGCATACAGGGTCATTAGGAATATGACTTTTCCACCCTTCCAAAAGAAACCATTTGAAACTGCCATCTCTCTGCTCTGTCTGCTTACACATCATGTTTATTCTTTGGTCCAAGGCAGTATTTTGCTTTCATAAATATTCTCATGCTTTAGATTTACATAGTTTCTTTTAGTTTAATTTTTTTAATTTATTTTAAGTTTAGCTGCTCATGTATTAACTTTGTGCTTTCATTTCCCTCCTCTGATCTGTTTCCAGCTTTACTAATTTAGCTCTGGTTTCTCTCTTTTCCATTTTTTTCACCTGTGCCACAAGCAATTTTCATTTCTCAAATACAAGATCTGAAGGTGTCTTGTAACACCCCAGTATGATGAATTTTATTCAAAAATAAGTTATTAAAGAGAAGATATAATTTCAGAATGTTACATCTTCGAATAAGTCAATTTTAAGCTTCTATATTCTTTGCTACCATAATTCACATACTATTTCAAAGACACAAAAGGGACAAATGATCCATGGAGGCCAGCACTGGGGGTGAGAATTCCAGTAAGAGATTTCATCTCTTGGAGTCAAGATGTATTAAATGTAGTACTAAAGAAACTGGCAGCTCTTGAAATAATTGTCAGCGATAGAACACCAGAACGAATATCCTTTAGAAGCAACATGCTGTGCTCTCCACTTCTCTAGAAGCAGATTCATTTATTGCATCAATTAATGAATTTGTTGCCTTTGAAATATCTTGGTCTCTGGGAGAAGTTTGCATTATACACTATCAAACTACCTCCTCAGATTATTAAAATACTTAGTGCACTTTAACCACCAGTTCTTTAAAAAAGGTTTTCCTGCAGCTCATGAAGGCAACAGGAACAGAAATTACAGCAGGTAGAAATAGGGACAAATGTTGGCCTTCTGGCTCAAGAAATGTCACTTTTCCCACTTCCTCATTATGAATAATCAAATGAATGATTGTTCTATAGTCTTTCCTGGCATCAAAACAAGAATACTATACATGCCAATCCTTCAAATGACAGGTAGTTGGATTTTACAGCCAATCCAAATGGAACTGATGAAATCAGTTGTCTTATACAGCTACAATTTTTCACAATATAAAGAAATATTAAGACAATACAGAGGAAGTGTTCCAAATAAATTATTTATCAACCTATTTCCAAAGGAGTTACAGACTTCAGGATAACTGGCCCTTCTCACTGAAAAATAAAGAACACCTTCTCAATATGTTCAATGGGAAGACAATCTTATTGTTAGTAGCATTAGACTCCAAACTCTACTTGAACAGGAAGAACCTATTTTATTTTATAGGTTTATAAAGTAGAGCACAGAGGGGTCCAGTTTAGTGATCTTGATCTTGCCTCTCTTTTTCCAACAATAGTAGTACCCATGCATGCATTATGCTTCCTTTTATTGAGTATTAAAACCAAGGTGTTTATAATTAAGATGCTACTGGCAGTTTATGAGAAGACATGAAAATGTGGAAAAACTCCATCAATAAATGATTAGGAGACTGCTTCCAGATAGAAATAAAATCAGGAAAGTAAACATTCAGTGCATCTCTCTTGTCCTTTGAATGAGCAATATAAAAACATGTCTGGTTTAGCAGTCTGTACTGCTTGCTGTCACCTGACTTTAAATATATTCTCGCTGGTACACTACTGAATAATCAATAAATTCATTTTCTTCATCAGTGATTGGTTTTCTTTTTTTCTCAGCTGTCATAACAGAAGAACTCCTCTAAGCAGGACTAGTTTTTCATAAGATTTCACCCAAGTGAGCCACATAATGCTTCTTCATGGGAAGGCAACTGAGGAGATTCTTTTTATATGTAGGTAATTTAAAACAGATAAAGTCAGCAGAGGTCAGGTACTCATTATATTTCTAATTTTTTTCTCTCATCTTAAAAAGAAATAATATGTATTATGTTAATCTTCAAGATTATGTTACTTCAAGATTTCTAAAATTTAGTCGGTCTGATGGTATAATTAGTAGCAACAGCATTAAGTACTACAATTACTTTAAACCCTGTCTCCAAAACCAAGTATAACAAAGATTTTGCCGATTTAAGAATATTGCTTAAAACTGTAGAAGCCACAGAAACAGAGGGTGTACTTCACAGTTCCTACCAAGTCTACATGTGACTTGACTGAGATGGTCAATTAAGGGATGGCCAGATCTTGTGAAGGAAGGAAGAAATATCCAAGAACTTTCTCCTTTCCAATAGGAATGGAGTCTCACCAGAATTTTGAGGCTAGCCAAACGACTGCAAAGAGCTCCTGGTATTGGCATAAATGTAAAAATACCCTTACGAAATATAATCCTGGGTCCCTGACAGCCTTAAAAATTGGATAAATTATCTCCAAAAGAAAACACATGCACGCACAAATATATTCACATTTATACCTTCAAGTAGTAAAAGTCTTTAATTCTAACTCTTAATTCTTGTGGCAAAATTAGTTGAAACAAAAAAAAATTTGCTCTTTACTTTGGATCAACAAACCTAATGTTAACATTATGAAATTCTTAACCTGACTTTGGGTTATTGGGTATTTCTATTTTTTTTTTTTTTTGAATGATGCTTTTGATATACCAGTAATAAAAGGAAACACATTACAACTCATTTTCAAGGGAAAGTCAAAGACTACACCAACTACATACTCTTTTGGGATTTGTGGTTTTAATTAGGCTTATAAGTCCTGAAATTAAATCCACAATTATTTCCCTTTTGAGGAATGCTTATCATATAGAAACACTGATATTAGTTATAGATAGGCTTGAAATAGATGTCATATAGAAGTCCTGCTGCTTCTCTAGGCTACAGGCTGCCACAGCCACACTATGGCCAATGCCTGAAATGGTTTAAAAGTTCACTTCCAGTCTCTTGTGCAGGCAAATTCTGACTGAAATAAATGTGAAATATTTACTAAAAAAAATGCCTCCTGTTCATATTTGACATTATTTCCTTGTTTCATATGGAGAGGAAAAAACAATGAATTTTAAATAAATCTCTCCTACCCAACTTTCTGCTAGTAAATTGAAGTTACTCACTGGTCATGTTGATGGGCACAGGAATAAACAGACTTTATAGCAGTCCAACAGTATATTTAAGTAATTAGCTGCAATGAATCAATTCAATAATACCCTAAAAATACAAGATGTAAGTAGCAAAAATTTGTAGTATTAACCTGGGCTATTTTTAACTAAGACATATTTAACAGGAGAGAACATATTAATTTGATATGCTTCTCAAGTTATGAACAGATAACATGAACAATTTGTTTAATTACTAAATGAAGAGTAAAGTCTGCAATGTGTGGGCCAATTGTCTGATCATCTGGGAGCCATTGCTGTGTCTCATTTGGCTGGAGCCTGGCAGGGCTGTACCTGCTTGTTTTACAGCATTACACGTGAGTCCCACATCCAAGGAAAGAGATACAGAAGGAAGCGCTTCTTCGATATTGCAAATATCTCCAGTTTTCTCAAGGCTGATATAAAAGCAAACCACAGAAATAAAAAGTACTCCAATAGGGTGGTTTATCTGAAAACAGACTGTGCATTCAAACAAGAATAATATAAAGAAAGGCATGCAGGATTTTCTTCTTAGTTGAAAGCAGTAAGGTAAAGACCTGCAGTTGATTTAACACAGCAGGTCAATAAAAACTCAAATGATTTTAAGATGTTTTGAGTGTTATAAATAACAGAACTATCTATGGAACTATCAGCCTCATACAGGGCAGAATGTCATCCCTGAATATGCCATTGATGGCTGCAAGACATAAATATAATTTTTAAGATTTAAATGAAAGGGCTCCTGGGAATGAAACTAAATATGACCTGGTACTCAGTGGAAGACAAGTGCAGTAGATTTGGGTGTAATGAGTTAGGA
Organism: Acropternis orthonyx; assembly: GCA_035583155.1. NCBI lineage: Eukaryota > Metazoa > Chordata > Aves > Passeriformes > Rhinocryptidae > Acropternis > Acropternis orthonyx. Next base: position 30,567,726 of record JAWWEU010000163.1, on the reverse strand, counting down.
GAAGTATAAAAGAAAACAAAAATAGACAGTTAAAAGTGTGCAGAAACCAACTGCATCACCAACCTAGAGAATCTGGTGAAACCGAAGGAGTTTCAAATGTCAGGGTCACTGGAAACATCCCTTTAGTGGTCTTTATATTCTACATTTCTGTATCTATATTCTGCCAATACAGAGAACTGCATGTGGTTCAATTATTCTAGGCTGCTGTGCCTGAGCAATGCTTTTCACTTTATTTTGTAGTCTATGATGCTGTTCATAATTTTAATAACTATCTTAGTTTAATCAGAGAATATAGCTGTCAAATTACTGTTTAAAAGAAAAGTCTAGGAAAGAATAATAAAGTAATTTATATCCTTAGGTGTGACTTTTCCAGGGAAAATGACATCTGAGCATTCCATGGGTAGACTTTGTAACTTTGTGTTTGGTTTTATTCTTGTGAGTCACAGAATAGTAAAAGTTTCTGGCAAAGCACAAAGAACAGAATCCAGTCATTTTCTTTTTGCCACAGACTGCTTTGCTCAAGTAGCAAGCAGAAAGCAGGGTATAAAAAAAAATAATCTGTAGATTGTGGAAATGATTGATGACAAGTGTGCTGAGTGCAGAAACACCTTTATTCAGCAGGGTGCCACGCTCCAAAATTCCCCTTGCTGTTGAATAACAGCTCATGGCTGCCACAAGAAAGCCCCTCCCTGCTGGGAAATTTTGAAGCTAGGCGGAAAAGTTCTGTGTCTCTCCACAGAGAAAATTTATATCTGAAGTGACAGCTATGACTACACCTTTGAGATAGTTTTCAGGGAAGGAAATAGAGTGCATCTGCGTGTCAGTGCATGAAATAGCATGAGAAATGGATAGTTATTAATACAAGGTCCTAAACACTTTAATGGGAAGAAAAAATTACCATCCATGGATGTTTATTTCACTTTATTAGAAGCTTTACTGCTTTAAGGACAGAGGGAAACTCCTGTTACCATATGTTACAAAGGTGCTTCTCATTGTTCAGCAAACCCATACCCAAACAGAAAGGAAAATGCCTGCTGCTGAGGAGTTTGATAGTTGTCAGTTTCATCATTTTCTAAATCTACAAATATGTCCAGGGTATGAGCCACAGGAGCAGCTCCTTGAATGCAGTATGGGCTTTTGATTATATTTCACTCTAAAAAGATATTTCCTGCCTGAGTTTTTAAATGACATGACAATTATTTTGGCTAAACTAGATGTGAAATGTTAATTCAACAAGGAACTCTCATTGTAGCCTGTCAGAACTTCCATGGAGAGGAAAAAGAACTCAGTGCTGGAGAAAGAGAACTTTATAAAAGTGAGTGGATAATAAAATCCATGGCTAGCTTGAAGGAAAAGATGTAATTAAAGGAAGAAGGAGATTCTAAACTGGATCAGATGGAAGACTTCAAAAGGTACATTCTGAGAAATGTGTTCTGCCACCTAAGTTCAAGAATGCACAAAATTCATCAAACCGCTATAAAAATCTTCAGTGAATTATAAGAAACTACTAGATGGAAAAAAGCTAAATAAGAAAGGTCTGAGCTGCTCAAGAACATAATGACTTCAAAGGAAGGAACAGCAAATTTAATGCGGAACTTTAAAATAAAAATTTCTGAAGATAAGAAGATGGACTTTCATTCAAAATCAGAAAAAAAACCCCAAACTAATAAAGGAAAGGCATTACCATACTCACAACTTCAGAGACAAAACTAAAATAGACCACAGTTTATGCAGACACGACAAAAGGAAATTATTCTCCATGCCAGATGGCCAATAAAAGGTCTGTATCACTTTACATCCTAGAGACAATATATTTTATATCATAAAATGTGTTGGCCCTGTATGGTCTATCATGAGCTAAGTCAGACTGCACAGGGCCTGCTGCCTTGCAATGACAGAGTGCTGTGGTGCCACTCTGTACAGGGGGGGGGGTTTAGCAAACCTCCTCTAACTTGTCCAAATGCTCCTGGCAAAGAGCAGAGGCGCAGGAATGGCCAGCACTGCGCACAGCTCTGAACGCACCAGCCTCACACTTGGGCTAGCTGTTCATTAATGTTATTTTCCATGGAGTGATTCTCTGTAGGTGAATCACTAACATTATTTTTACTACTATTTTTAGTGTGAGAGAAGTTTCTTTGGAGCTGGAGTGCTGTCAGTCCTGCTGGAGCAGTGCCGGTGATTTGCGAGGGAACTGATTCAGCCTGTCAGTTTACTGAGCAGATTCAGCAAAAAGGAATGCATCAAAAGCTGTGCTCCAGCACTGCCGGCTTCTCGCCGCTTTATTTTTGACCCAGATGATTCATTTTGTCTTGCAATGACATCCACTGGAAAGCAGTGGTGTACTTACAGGGCTCAAGAGGAAACTCATGCATTTTCCTTTGTGTATCTCTCAGGATCATGAGCTTCCCTACCTTACAGCAGCATGAGAGATGGCTTTCTCCCAGAAGTGCATCAGATAAAAGTATAAAGGTCACTCTTTGATGTGACTTCACAACAGCAATAGAAAAGAAGATAACACTGAGGACATACACCTCCTAGTTATTTCCTATTACAGTCCCATATTTAGCAATGACAGCCCATTTCTCTTAACCACATGAACATTCTATATTGGTGTTAGTTACCCACTTTGCTTAGAAAACAAAAAAAACCCTCCAAGAACCATGAGGATTTCAAACAATACAGCACAGAGCAAGTACAAAATAGCATAAGGGTATGTAGCCAGTGTTTGAAATTTTTAGTCTGAAAAGCAAATCCTATACAGCACTTTGTATGAGAAATACGGGTTAATTAACCCATTTGCATCCAAGTGACAGCCCATTTTCAACTCAGTATATTGGGTTTTTCAAATATTACAGACAATACCAAAGAGGTTATTTACCTATATTTGTCACAAAAGTTGTTTTATACTGTACACATTGTGAGATTGGAGTTTATGAATGGAAAATCTCTCTTACATGACTGTTCAAAAAATCAGAGCAATAAATTATTGGGTGCTAAGCCTATGTTTACATACGTCATTTGATATTTTTACACATAATGACAGCGATGTTAAATGTCTGCACACTTTTGCAATCTCTTTTACCATTTCATTATCAATCCTCTTATCTCCTACGGCTGTTGAACGAAGTTGCTGTTACAGTCTGATACGCACGACTGTGAAATCCACCCAAGAGGGCCAATCCAATCTCTGCCTTACTCTGTGGTTTGGTTGCCTGTTTGCAGCCCTGAGCACCCTGCAGGGTTATTCTTCTGCTCCAGTTACTGGGGAAAGCTTTGCAGAAAAGGTGAGTCTTGCACACCAAGTTTATTGTGACAGGGTTTTTACTTTCCTTTCTATTTTTAATTTTCCTTGGGAGGGGGGAATCCTGAATCTAAACCTTAATGGTATCACCAGATGGTTCTACCAGAGTAATTCATTGTAAGACAATTTTTTCCATGTCTGGTAGTTCCATTAAGAACTGAAAAGTAGTTTTGTATTTACATTTTGTTTCTCACTAAAAGCCAATTCTTTCACAAGTTACATACTCCAAGTTATCTGACATCAGACAGATCTCTTAAATGTGAATGAGGATATAATTTGGCCTTTTCTTTTTAATACTATGTGTTTGTAGCTACAGAATGCTAAGCTCTCAGGCTAGAAGGCTCAACATCACAATGTGAATTAAATTTATGTGAAGGCTGGTATGTTCCAGTCAGAGAGAAATCACTACATTGCACCTTGCTAGTGAAAAGGGAATGCCTAGTCAGAAATATATTTCCACTTTACGTATTTACAAAAATGAAACTACAAAACCCAATTATTTTCTCACAGATTTACTACAAAGCCCTTTCTTTGAAGCATCAAGAACAGCATCTTGCAGAAATGACAGGTACCTTAGGTCAAGGTAAATAAATTGTTTGAATGAAAGTGGAAAGAACTGAGAGAAGCTCCAGGCAAACAAGTTTATTTTAGAGACAATTTCTACAGACTTACAGATGGATTGGAACTATTAAAACAAATGCAAAATTTTAAAGAGACTGAAAACTGTGAGTCTTCTCTGATTGTTTTATCTCTAGATCAAAATCACAAATCATGTACTACAGTCCTGAGTCACAGAAACCAACAGCAGAATTCTGAAGAAATTTAACAGCCTGAGACTTCAGTTTGGATAATTGACTGGAAGTCAGCTGAAAAGAATGAAAAGGGTAGGTACCATGAAACACCCAGGAAAAGCAACTTATGCAGTACTGCTGAATATTTGCATCTCTCTTCTTACATACAATGGGAGTTTATTAATGGCTTTTCATAGTGTTAAATTCCAGTACTTACAAATATGTTTTTTTCTATTTTAAGTTTAAGCCTGTTTGGATCTTGAGGCTTTCATCCAGTTTTCCACAAGATTTTGCTGTTTTTCAAATGTAAATTTGATTCAAATTAATCACAAGTCAGCATCATTTATTTTGTCAATTGATGCCCACTACTCAATGTATTGCTGAAGGAAGAGAAAGAAACAGCTGCAGGGATGAGAAACAAGACACTTTACCAACATCTGAATTGTTGTCAAGTTAGAATTGTTCATGTATTTTTTCTTACAGATTTTTTTCCTCTGTTTTCTTTCACGGGGGGAGGGGGCTGTTTTGGTTTTTTTTCCCCATTTAGGTATTAAAGGAGCTACTTTGCACATTAACAATGGTTAATTGCTGTCAGACATCTTGTGTTGCACGCTAGAAAAAATATGAGAAATTGTGTCTCAGTGGTCCTATATTTTCAGTTTGTAAGAAACAAATCAAGAAATAGGGTAGTGTACATACCTGAAAACACTGTGTTGGGACCAATACAAATACTGTGGCCATACACTTAATGTTAGGAACTGTTCCTTGACTTGAATCTCCCTCAACACCACTAACACCAGTACAATAGGTAGTTCAGGGTACACATAATGATGCAATATTTCCAACTTCCATTCATTTCATTAAGAAGAATGGTTTAGTACAACTGCAGTATTGCTGCAAATAAATACTTACATAGCTGAGTGGGATCAGAATAAAGTGTGTCTGACACAGTTTTAAGCATGTACAAGCAAGGAAAAATCTTGAACCCAACAACAGCTCTGTCTCCTTATTCACAGTGTTTAAAAAACTCTGTAGGCTCACTGTATTGAGCTGTATGAGCTTGCTCTAGTGCTCATCCAGCCACTTCCTAGAGAATTACCACCTCCTGTATCTGTCTCTGATTTCTATCCGAGGGCCAGAGATGGCTTGGTCTCAGGAAGACAAGCTAACCTGCTTTCCTACTTTATGTTTTCATAGGCATCAACTAAGGCTCCCAAATGTACAATAGACTTCATTTGCACTTATTTCACTTTTCCTTCACCCTCTCCAAATACACTGTTCTCACAGTTCTATACAAACGGCAGTAAAAGCCACCTTTGTCTACAGCCTGAGCATACAGCCTTGTAAGCAAACACATACTCAGAAACTGAAGCCATCTCCCAGTCGAATGAAAATTCAAGACTCGGGACACGGATGGAAATGTTCCGGCTCACCTGGGAGAGCAGAGGCCCTGAGATGCCCAAGAGCTGCATCGAACACGGAATGCAGGTGAAAGCAATGGAGCACAGCCATATGAAGCAGCCAATGTGTCAGATCAGACATTTTCCTTATTGCAAAATATAACAGGGTACTACAAGCAGGAATCCTGAAAGACAGATTAATCATTCTGTCTGGAACAACTGTTAACACCATTCCCAAAGAAACTTTCCAAGAAGCAGCCCAGCAGGTAGCAAAGCACTGACCCCAGTTGCGGTGAACTGCTGAGGAACATCTAAGAATGTCCTTCCACATGCAGGCTGGCAACAGGGTGGCTGCTGTATGTGAAAATATCACAGAGGTACACTAAATGCAGTTGGCCTGCAGAAAGAAAAATGCCTTTTATTCAGCTGCATTATCATTCACAGAGTAATAAGTAAAATCAAATTCCATTCCGATTCATTTGGCACTCATTTCTGTCTGGGTTGAATACCCTAAGAGGTCTCTACACTGCTCTGTTATGTCTATCACTGCAATTTTGGACTGTTTGAACATTGTCTGAACTTTTGGTGCTATGAAGTTGTCTACCTTAAGCCAAATTGCTGAAAGCCCTGAGTAACTGGAAAACTCCTTAGAAAGGTTTCAGAACATCCAAGATATTATAAAATCACCACGGCCTCTCTTTTGAAAGGCAGGTTTGCTTGGAACTGTATTCAATTCATACACCTCATCTGAATGCTGAGTGCAATGTCAGGAATGAATGTAATTTTAATTAATAGAAAGAACACATCCAGATCTAAACAGTTCATCACCAAACTGCACTCTTAAGAAATATGCTTAAAAAGTTTTACTAGATAAAACTTGCTTTTGATTTGTTTTAAATATACTATCACAGATTTATATCACATTGAATATTCTGTTTTTGAGGTGAAAATTGGTGAGCCTACAGTGAAAGGTTCAGATATGAACAGGTGGGTGAATTCCACATCAAGATATAACCAAATAGGGTGTAGTAGAAGTTCAATTTAAATCTTTCATGTAAGTTCAATAGTTTTATTTTACAGTTATTGAGTATATGATGTTTAATTTTCAGTCATTATTAAAATGGGTGAAAAGTGATTTAAGAAATTACATAGGTAAAATGCAGTTAAATGTGTGAGGAAAATTATAATTGTTGAAAGATGACTGTCATCCCCACAAAATTTGACTGCAGTAAATTGCTGATGAGGGCAGAGCTGTGAGGGAGGCACGGCCCAAATGGGTGGTGCTCACAGTCATGTCATTTATCTGTTTTTCTCTAAGAGAGCTCCACTCAATCCTGGCACCACAGGACCGAGCAATACAAAAGCAAGTGCCACTGCAATGCACCAAAACCTCAGGGAGTGACCCTCTCTTGAGGGGTCCTCTTCATATACACCAGTAAGCTGCAGTTCTTCAAAGAAATCAAGAGCCAGACAAATCCATCAGTCCCTGGCCCCACTATATGCCCAGACATGGGCTTGAAACATCCTTCCTTTGTGAACAACAATCAGTGTGAATTTAAACATGAATTTTTGAATTCAACTAAAAATAGCTGAGATGTTCACAGTAAATACATTCTTTATTTCTAAGGAAGGGCTTCAGAGATGGCTTCTCTCTGGTTTTCATGTTCTCTCTAACTGCTACATCCTAAATCCTGCTACTAAGGTCCTTAAATTACCTCTGAATGAAGACTCCTAATCCTACACCTTAGGCACCACGGATGCAATTTTTCCACTTGTGGGACTGTTGGAGATGCAAGTTTCTGTAGAAAATATGTCACCCATTGAAACAGAGTGGAGAAGTAAATTAAAGTTTGCAGAATGTTTTTCATAATCAAAACTTCATAAAATTTTGTACTACATATAAACTAGTCACCATTCTTTCACTTCCTTCTTAAATGTAAAGCCATCCCTTGATAAACTGCCTCCTGTTTACACTGGTCAAAGGATCAAAGGCATGTCAATGAGGCTGCAGTATGCTTTCTGGCTTATGCATCTGAAAAAATAGATTCCTCTACTGAAAAATTTTGCATTTATCCATCTGTAAAAAGTCACACACACTTGCTTTTGATCAGTATAAAACACAACATTCCCAATAGAATAGCAGTCTATGAAATAACATGAAGCAGTTGTTAAGGTACTGGATTAAGCAGAAGTCCTCACTCTGAAAAATTTTAATAAAAACCTTTTACAAAAAATGGAGACCTTCACTGTTTCCTACTGCTCCGTGGGAGTGATCAGTGTTATGTGCCTCTGTCACTGGCAGTGCTGTCAGTTCGGGGAAGGACACGGCATGGCAAGGGAACTGAAACACCTCAGCCCCTGCTAACAACACAACTCCTTCACCTGCTTGCTACAGTCAACCACAACAAGCAATTTCTCCACAATGAGACCCTCTCAGATCAGAAGGCTTCAGTATTTTCATTCTTGTTCCTCATGACTTTGTGCTGAATGGTCACAGTAGCACAAAGCCAGTTTATCAAAGCAGAACCCTACAAATGGGACCCACCAGCTCCTGAGAAATGGCCTGAACAGCTTTAGAGAAACCAACAGTTAGTGACATGACTGTTTACACAACATAGATTTCTTTCTTACTCTGTATTTAGTTTATATCACAGTATCCAGAGGAGAAAATTTGATCTTTGTTCATGAATTCTCAGCACCCATCATTTACACCTGTATCAACTTAACCTACAACAGTGAAACAGCAAACTACTAAAAGTTACAAATACACTAAATAGTATTACATTTTTAATTATCATTACCCTATTTAATCTCTTAAGAATTAAGGTAGGAGGATATCAACACCTTTATCAATACACAGGCATTTGTGATATATATGCAAGTAGCTAAAAAAAAAGGCACTAAGCAAAAGTTGAACAATATAGTAACTGAGAAGACAGATTGTTGCATCTCATCTTTGAAGGTGGGGAAGCACAGTGAGGAGGCAAGGTGATATTTTAGATTAGAACTACTTTTTTTACAAAAGCCTTGAATTTAAAGTTGCATTGTACATGACATTGCAGGGAACTTGACATTCAATAAAGGAAAATGCATGCACATGGGAGCATTTTCTTAATTGGACTCTTGAGCTGAAAACTCGGATGTATTTCTAGTAGATGAAATGCTTCACATTAAATGTCAAGATGTATCAAAGAAGGGACACTTAAAATGAACTGAAGAAAGAAATAAAATGGAAGAAATTTAAGACAGCATTTATTAGCTGAAGATATTTTATGCATAGAGCAATTCACATTTTCAAACTAATTTCTGCCTATCCGGGATAATGACTGGGTGCTAGGAGTCAAGAATACAGTGCAAAACTAGTATCAGAGGGGAGAAGGAAACGTCTATGGAAATAACTAGAAAAACACATAACAGCTCAGGGGAACACCATTGTCTTCCACAGCTCTAATTAACACTAATTGTACTCCATTTCTGTTCTATAAATATACCCTAAGGAACACTTTTTTTCTGAAAACATACCCCTAGAGCCTTAGTCAAGTTTGCAGCCAATGTCTGGCCCAAGCAGACAACCTGCAAAGCCAGTGGCACATTTTCCCTCCTGCTCTGTGCACCCAGCTGTCTGCCTCCACCCACTGTGAGACCTTTAGGTTCAGACTGGTATCCAGCTTTAGGCCATTTCAGTGCCCAGCCTTTCCTCTTGACTTCCCTCCATAAGGGTGCCTTCTTCCATACCACTTGATGGCTTCCAGCTCCTCTCACCTTTTGCAGAATTCTGCACTCACAGTCTTACTAAGAGCCTTCACTTTCTACGGTGATCCTGGAAGGTCAGGTATTCTGACCTCACTTTTCATCCTTTTTGAAAGGACTTCAAAAATTTCCATCCATTCAGTGTACCATTAATCTCTTGCTTCAAATCTCTTTCACTCTTTGAATTATTTCCTTTTGCTCATCACCTATTTCAATTCAGCTTCACCAGCTTTCTCTTTTCGCCCTGTCAGACACTTTTCACACCCATCTTTCACAATCCTCCCTCCCTTTGTAAAATGATACAGTTTGTCCTATCACCTCTGACAAGCCCTCCTTTCTGTTATTGACATCATGGCACCATCACATCCTGAGATCCAATTCTCCTCCTGCTCCTTCTCTGCTGCTGCTGAAACATGTGTGACAAAGGCTCTGATTTTGCTGGCTTCCTGCACTTCACATTGATTCCCCCCTTTCTCATCTTTGCCCTTTGTCTTTCAGAACACCCCAGATTGATCCTTCTGCTTTCAGCCCTCATTACCACTGCATCTCCCTCATACCTCCCACCACACACGTTCCACTGTTCAAAACTAACAGTTAATCTGAAAAACTAACAATGTTCTCTACACAACTTTCTTGATCAGAGAACTCCCTTGTGAGTCTAGAACTAACTTTTCATGCCAATTTGAAAAAAAAAAATCCTTAAATTTATTATTTACTTACATGGCCTAAGTTTGTCTTTAATGTTCTTTTTATATGTGTCCATCATAACTGGTGCAGCTAAGTAGATATAACTCCTTTTTTTAGTTCTTGATTTCCCCCCTCCCCTCTACACTTTCAATATCTTCAGCACCCGTGGACTGCAATTTGTCTTTTTTCTTCTTCTCAACTAAGCGGTGTTTGAGAAAGTCAAGGAAAGTCAAAAGTAGAACTGTTACTAAATATAAGATTTGGATACTACTGGAGATTTACACTCCTATTGCTGGAAGTGACAAAACAAAGAAAAAGGTATAAAGTAGACAAGGAAATGCAAGCCAAATTGTAGGCTGCACCAAGATGAAGGGTGGCTTTGGAACTAGGGAACTCACAACCCACCTGACTGCACTGACAGTCTTTTTTCTTGAGGTTGCAGCATGGCCTTATGGTTTTACCCATCACAGGATGCTGGGGAGAGCTGCTCCCAAATGCCCCTCTTCCATTTTCCTTCTCCCTTATCAGTATACTATGCTGTAAATATGAGGATGCAAACAGACAGGCTCAATGGTAGGAAGATCACATGTGAACTTTCAGACAGATCAGTCTTGTGTGGAAAGATGAAGCCACAAAGTGGATTTATTTTAATAGATGTCCATCCCAATCAAATGAAAGTAAAAACATTGGCATGTGCTCGGTAGCAACATGCAGATCAATGCTACATGAGGATATTTGGCATTATTTATACCTAACACAAGTGTATATTAATTATGTATTTTCTTGAAGGAAGATGACTGACAGATTTCCAGGGAAGCACTTATTACACAAGGGTCTTAGATACAAAGATTTAAATTTTAAAAAATTAAGCCTGTAATTCCCTTTCTTCTCTCCTGTTCTTATTAATTCTCCAGGTCCATCTTAGAAGAACAACTGGAAATGTGGATCCTCACAAGGAACTCTTTGCAGGATTCATCAAATACTGGTCTTGGACCTAGCACAAAAAGATGCCTACTGCAACAAAATTTTCAGTTCAATGTTTTATCTGCAAGCCAAATTAAAATTATTTTGCTAGATGTGAGAGTGGCTTGTACACAGGAAGACACAAAAATTTCTAGTAAATATCAATATAATTGCAACATGAACAGTAAATCTGCTTGGTGATAACTTCATTAAGTCACTTCTGGGTCAGATTTGCTGTAGAATAGCAATTTCAAAAAGAATCTGCTCTCAATATGAACGTTTACTCACTCACAAAACTCTCCCACAACTACAAGCTTAAGAAAGGCTAAGGAATTTGGAAAAGACTAAGGAAAATTGCTGGTTTTGTGAAATCATACTGTGAGTGCCAAACGTCATTGCACCTAGGAGAAGTTCCCCAGCTGGCTGCTCCAAGGCTACCTGCACATCCACGATGGAACTCAGCCCGTCCACAGGCAAGACCTGAGGTGAGGTACAGCTGTGAACTCAACTTGAGTGACATCCATCTCTGTTGTAAAATACACTACTATATTTCTCTCACTAAATACAAATATCTTGTTTTAAAACTCCTTTCTTAAATTTTTAAGTCAATATAGTTTATAATTCTTTCCAGGAGCAATTTTTTTTCTAACATGCAATAAATATTGGCTACTGTTTTTTTTTAATCTAAACTTAACAATGTTTAAATCAGAAATAATTAAAAATCTGATATATGAACATGCAATTTTAATTGTAGCAACATTTCATTTTTAAGTAGATTATTTTCCAAAAGCCACTCATGTAAGTATAAAATATGCTCATGTTTCATAATCTTAAAAAAGACGAAAGTTTTGGTTTTTTTAAATCTGTACTTTAAGTGGAATGTTAAACATAATCAGTCTAAACCCATGGCAAGCCACCGTGTTTAGCACGTGGGGTTACACATCCTATGAAGAGATGTGTTACGTGAGGAAGCACTTTTTTCCAGCTCCATCATCTGTTTGTTGTGCATCAGGAACCAAGCTTATGGCATTTGTATGTGCAGCTAGTATGGGAGCTGTCATTATAATTGCATTTTTCAGAGAGAGGCACAATGATTATTTGCATTTTTGCTTCCAAGACTACAGGTAAGGAAGTCTGCCTTTGGAAAGTACATGAGAGGAGAGCCTGATTCTCCCTGGTCAGAGGGAGAGCAGAGGTGAGGACAGACCTGTCCTCTGCTAAGGTCCCTGCAAAGTGGTGGCATTCTGCAGACACAACCTGAGACGCCCATCAGCTACCCCAGTCCTCAGGGACACCTGCAAGCTCCCCGAGCTTGGCCACTGACTGGCTGAGATTCAGAGGGGTGAGATAAAGGGTGCCTTCAGCCAACAAAACACTGGCAATTTCAGAGGCTGAGGATTCCTCTTATACCATGGGCATCACAGATTTCTGAACTTTCATGCAGAGACCTTGTTTGGCTGTTTCTTCAAAAGCAAAAGGCTCACAGTCCTTTTCCTCTTTTCTGGGACAGCCTTGCACATGGCTCAGCCTTTTGTGATAGAAAAACCTAATCAGCTCCTTCTGCAACACTTTATAATTGAGATCTTTTCTGAGCTGATCCTTGAGACTGCCCAATCATATTTCATTCCTATTTATCGGTAACATGTTTGCTAATGCATTACATGGCACCATTAGCATCTATATACTCTGAGATTAGTCAGTGTTTCCATTAGGGAATTATAACTCATCCTTACCATTTGATTCCAGACAGAATTGTAGCTTTCAGCATCAGAGCCCAGAGTGATTTAAATAATGGAATTGGGCTATAAAATCTGTTTAGTTTTCTGTTTATATTTTATATTTCAAACAAAATGCAAAAATATTGAAAGATTTAAAATTTAGCTATTGCAAAGCACATTTAGGATGCAATTTTACTGATATCAAAGACTGCTGCTTTTGTGCATTTATCTTTTTTAAATAATGGTATTTTTATGTTGAGTATTCTACAAATACTTTTCTCAAAATGAAATTTCACAAGAATACTTACAATACAAATTTGCACATCCATCTATCACCGTACAGATAACTAATACTATTACATGGGTAGTTGATAAAGGAATGTTTTGAACATATAATGGCTATGAAATTCTGAAGAATATATATACAGCTCTGATATTTTTCAGTCGACAGAACTACACCATCACATTATATCAAAGACAGCATTTTACATTCAAGAAACAACTTTCTGCAGAAGAAAGATGAAAGTGCCAGGAAACTAATTTAATAAATGAACAGCAATCTTTGACCGAGGTTTTCCAAATTGTGTGCTTAAATACAGGTTCTGAGTGCCCAGATATACATCATTCTTTCTACACATGATGGGAAAGACATGATGTTTGAAGTCACAGAGAGAACTCCAGATGTATAAGCTATCCTTTTCAGTAAATGTTGGTATCCAGGGATAAACTCTCCTTTGATTTATAATTAACTCTATGACCTACTTAAAATGATGTACACAACACACACCTTCCCTGTTGCATTTATTCCAGATTCAACTGAATTTTGTAAAAGTAGTGATTTCTTGCACCACTGAACTCAAATAATTTCATATATGTATCACAGAATCAGAGTCTGGAAAGGTCTCCAGAGGTAATTCAGTCCAACCTCATGCTCCAAGCAGGGCCACTTAGATGAGCTTGCTCAGGGATACATCCAGGCAAGCATTGAAACCCTTGAGGGTTCATTTCACCACCACTTCTCTGTAAAGCCTCTCCCAGTACGTGGTCACCCTCATACTGAAAATATTTTTTTCTTAAATCTAATCAGATTCTCCCATCTACGTTGCCTTTCTGTCCTACCATTAAGCATAACTGGGAAAAGCCTGTCTCTGTGTTCTCTTGACTGTCCTTTTAGGGAGTTGAAGACAGCAATGTGTCCTTCCCTATGTTCTTAAGGCTGACCAAGGTTCTCCCTGATCATCCCATCTTTCAGATCCCTGACTACATTAATAACCCTCAGCTGGACTCAAGCAATTGCATCAAAGTCCTACTTGTACTGGGCAGTCCAAAACAGGACACAGGCCAACAGTACTCCCAATGGGAGTCATGTCCTGTATGCAAGGACAAAAAAAAAAAATCTACAAAAAATTTAATTTTCTAATGCAGTTATAATTTACAAATTATAATGTACAATTTTAAATTAATGCTTATATTTAAAATATTTATAGTAAGCTTTTTTTTTTTTAAATAGAGCTTGTATTACGGATCCGATAAATGTAACATGTGATTAAAACAGTTACATCTTTGCTATATATCCCTAAGAATGCTAGCAAGCAAAATGATTATTGACGTGCTTTCCAAGGGAAAGTATGTGTGATGTTTTTACTAAACAATTTTAATTTAGCATTAGAAACTCTTATGTTTTAGCTTTAGAAAGCAACAAGAAAGAACCAATGTCCACTGAACTAGTCAAGAGAATAACAATAAAATTAAATAGACAAAACAAAACAAACAAACAAAAACACAGCCAAAATCCAACCTGCTAGTGTTACAGTTTGGCAAGTCACAACATCTAATGTGTTTAGACTTCCAAAAATCCATTACACATTTGCCTTACAGAACTAATCCTGTTATAAAATTTATTTATGAATTTTTATAAGGAAGGTCAAGTTACAGAAGTCATACACAAATTACAAAATTGCAGACAGAAATTATTGCCAAAGTACCATGACAATTATCACCGCCTGAACACAAAAATGACAATCACATTATGCTGTAGGGATTATTCTTCAGCATAGGATGAGAAAGTCCCCAAGACTATTATGACAAAGCAAAGGATGAGATGCAAACATGAAAAGATGTGTTATTTCCATTTGACAAAAGTAGGAGACAGGATGCCAAGCACTGAAATAAATGGCCTAAGGCAACACATGAAGATACACGTGCTGAAACCAAATCTTCTGAAGCCCAGACTTATGTTTTACGGTAATTCAAGAGCTCTGGTTTCAGTTCCTGTGCATTAATCCATCTTCTGAACAGCCATGATTCTTTCTCTGCTTAATCAAGTGACAGAACTCAGGTTGACCTAATAGTATAGAGGCTGTACTTGTGAATGGGCCCATCTCTCTGTCCCCACAGACCATGATAAACCCCATGGTGAGGCAGTCCTAAAAGAAGCTGGGGAGTGCAGGGAGGCTGCACCAGGTGAAGGAGGACACAGCAGGGTGTTCCCAGGTCTGGGCACACGGACGGGCTCCTTCCTGGGGCTGTACCAACAGGAAGACTAAGAGTCACCCACACCCCAAATGACAAAGTACTCATCGCTCTCACCTCAGTTCTGTTGTCCGCTGCTCCATTCACTGCCTCTCCCTTATCCCGAGCCACCCATGCAATGACTTCATTTCCGCAATACAGATTGTTAGTTTAGTCTCTATCTTAACCTTCTACCAAGTGAATGCCCACTCAGCCCTTCTAGAGAAAATGTCAAGAATATGGTCTTGTTCCCTTGTTCCCCAAATATCTTTCTGACTCTCTCTAGATCTGCTGTTAACTATGTGGTATATGCACATTTATATAAACATCCACACATGAAACCTACAGCATATATAACAAGCAATATATTTGGTACTGTAGAAAAGAAGGGTTATATAAATATTAATTTTACCTAGTGCTATGAAAAAAAACTCTCAAATGTTCTACTACAGCATAACATTATCAAACAAAAAACTCATAAATTTTCCTTTCAGTTTGTTTGAGGTTTTTACATGTTCCATAGTATAATTTTCTACATGCTGAAACAGAAAATAAGTAAAGTAAAATCTATTACTATAAAATTACTTGCTTTTTAATATTTATAGCTAGAAAGATGCAAAATGTAAAAAAAAAAAAAAAAAAAAAAGGAGTGAAAAACAAAACATACAAAATCCAAACAAAAACTAAACAAAATAAGCCCCCCAAAAAACAACCAAAGACACTGATTTTAAACAGAGTATGAAAATGAGCAGTTTCTATTTAGACTTCAATGTCATATTACAAAAGTCAGGTAGTTACACTTGTTTACAAAAACTTGGAGAGTCTGGTTCAAGGTGAACTTCCCTCCAGAGTGGTAGAAAATTAATAGCTGCGCAGCACAAAGTCTCCTGTCAATCTGCGAGCAAGTGAAACTACCCCAGTCCACACACATGCAGTGATCACATATTTAATTACTCCATGTCCGGCAACACATATAGAAAGAAACCCTGCACACCACCTTTGTAACAAGCAAACGTGAGAGATTAAAAAAATTGCAGTCAACAAAAGCAACATGATGATACTTACTAGTGCAGCTATTTTTCCACTACTGCATGTGCTGTATAGCCAAGCTCAGACAAAAAGACCTGTAAAGTATTTAATGGGATTCCACTGGCTACAAATTTTAACCCTGATCTGAATGTCTTTAAAACTATTTTTATATTTAAACAGTGGTAGTACTATCATTTGGGTATCACAGTTAAGTCACAAAATCAGCCTTCATCTACCACGCTTGCCATGGCCATGGTACCACAGAAACAAACACAACCCTTACTCACTTCACTAGCAGCAGTGGTTGTTAAACACTTAAAATATCATGTAATTGATTTTAAGCTGATTAAAGGAAGCATGGGTCCATTCCCAGTTTTATCTTTCCTTGATGTTTCTGTTTTGCCAAGAATTTGAACATAAATGAAGAAAACATGATGTTTTCTCTACCCACAGTAATAATATATTTCTATTCTGTTTGCAGGAAAATGGGCACAATGTTTGCATTAGATACAATGTTATTTTTACTCTTAAATGGATTTAAATTTCCAAGTGATTAGTTAAATTTTAAACCTGGAGGAGACTGTTGCCATTCAAAAGCTCTATCACACAAGGCAACAATTTTTGTTGTAATTCATTTAGTGACCTGAAACACTATCGCATTTCAAAGAACCGATACTGCGACAGGAACTGAGGCATCCGTAGAACTGCAAATGTGCTGCGATGGGCAAAGCTGAGCAAGACACTGGAGAGAGAGGGCTGGCAAAGAAAGACACTCTGGTTTCTCCCTGACCACTCCCCACTCCCTGCCCGCGCTGTGCCTGGCGTTTGTGGATGCAGCCCATGAGAAGTGAGGCTTTGTGCCTCGGCATGCCATGGGCCTCCTGAAGCAGCCTGATCACAGTCGTTGCACAAGGCTGGGGCTGAGCAGTAGTTGAGCAGGGTGTTTGACTGCTCAGGGGACATCCTGAACACCTCCAATTCAATGAAATTCTGACAGCTTTGGGTTCCTACAGCCTACTCTCTCACAAAATCATCTACCAAAACCCTCCCTGGGAGCAGAATTCAGTGCTAGTGGAAGCAATAGCAGAATATAGCAAATAAAATAAATTTCCCCCCCCCTCATTAATAATGTTGTATGTAAATGTATAGCATCAATCTTATTTCTTATTTGATGAATATAGGTTGCCTCACCTTTGATAGTGTTAAACTGCCTTCTCAGCCTTTCAATTAACATTATGATAGCAGTAATCTAAAACAACTTTGGATGCAAACAAAATTAAAAATTGGGAAGAACTGATGGCAATAAACAGATGAAGTAAAATACCATTTATAAAAAAAATAATTAAACTGTGATTATATTAGCAAAGACAGTTGTTTTTCTGTGTCTATGACATATGTTTAAAGTAAATATACCACAGTAAAATAGTAAAGGATATTGTAATCATTAGGTAAAAGTTGTTTTATCAATTACATTCACAGAAGTTTGAAGCACATGTATTTGATATATAGCAAGATCTTGCTGATGGTGGAAGGAAAACAGATTCTACATGGTGGTTCAAAGAAAGTGAAACGCAGGCACATCCAAATATGCTTTTGTTCCACTTACAAATGAAAATGACATCTTTCAAATTTCAAACTAAATAAGAGACAAATACAAAAATGACCCAGAAAGATTCTAGGGAGTAGAGTCCTCTGCAGTTCAGAGGCAAGGTGAGTACATCCCTTACTATATTGCTCACACTGAGGTTTGTTCAATGGAACCAAATATAAACACATCAGTTGCAAGATGCATAACAAGACCAGGGTTCAGGGTTCAAATGCCTTTAGCTATTCTGAGATGCAAAAATGTGATGACTTCATTCAATCAGAAATTGTGTCCTGAGAAAAGCACCCAAAAATGCAAAACTAAAAACCTTCTTGCCTCTTTGCTCATCTAATTCCACACGTTAGCACATGCCAACAACACCCCAGAAAGCTACCACTGAATTTTAAGGTTCTTTTGGTGACTTCCTGGGTGTGTTCTCCCTACTTTTCACCTCAGTTGCCGTCTTCCTATAGAGGCAGTAAGAATTAGTTACACAGTGAGAATTAATTACATACCAGCTGAAGACTGCTCAGAACATGAAAATTAGCATTAGATATGATTACATTAAAAATATTAGTTATAAATCATGTATTAGGCTACAGGGCACTGAACAATATTGAAACATTATGTTATTTAGCACGTTGCCCTAGACTAATAAAAGGGTTTGCTCAAACAAGGAGGTGTTACCTTCACTTCAAGGCAAAACTCTTTAGTGAACTGAACACTCCATATGTATTAGGATTTTTGGTCAAGAGGGACTGGTACAACAGGCCCGGACAGGCCAGCACAGTTCATTTACAACTGGTATATCTAACATAGAATTCAACAGACTAAGAACACCTGTGATATTTCTAAATGGCCTCCTATGTTTGGCTCAATCAGTTTACAATGAAGATAAAAGTGATAGAAGTTATTAGTTTTGTTTGCATTCAAGTTGATAAACAAAAGTTACATGTGTATTTGAATAAATCATACATCATGAATTATGAAATTATACAACATTGCAATGATGAAAACCATTGATTTCTGTCTCTGCCTAAGGGCAGACAGAAAGAACAGAAGAATGAGACTTACAGCATATTCACTAGGAATATTTCAAAAACGATGTACATTTTTTCCTGTGAGAGCAGATCAATACAATAATTTTATTTTTAAGCTAAGACATGGGTACAGCTAGGACAACCTTATCTTTTATCTGTCTGGTCTCACACATATGCAATGATATTCACATAATGTCTACACCAGCAAGACACAGCTTTTGAAAATATAACACTTCGCTGTGAGATGCTGGCAGCAGAGATCACATTTCTGCACTACATCTTGCACTTAGCACAAGCATCCTGGGGCTAAGTGACATTTGCCTTCTTCACTCTACAAAAGAAAATGCTACTTTACTTCAAACAATTAGCGACATGTTGTGAAGGACTGATTGAAAAACATACATTTCCAATTTTATACACAATATGGAACAAGAAGGAAAATTATTTATAAAAGAGTCTAAAGTCTTTCCTAGGAGGAAAATATCAAAGTCAGTGTGTTGGGGATTTTTGGTGAGGAATTTTGGTGTGGTTTTTCTAATGGCTAACAAACAGGCCTGTAGGAGATCCTGTCAGTGGGTCTGTCTGTCTCTCTGTGCCCAGTCCTGGGGGGACACCCTCCCTCTTTAGTATCACATTGATGCTCAACAACACTGTCAAATGGGGCACACACATCCTCAGGATTTGCAGTCCTCCGATTCCAGCAGGTTCCAATGGGGAAACATACAGCACTAAGGCTAACAGGGTGTGCACACAGTCAGTGTCTTGGGAGAGGCATGAGAACATGCCAGCTTTCCCACTGGGCAAAATGATATGTCTAACCTTACTGATAATGCTCTTGCAGCCATCACAGCCCCAGGAGAGGACTGATTCAAAGTCTGCAGGGAAAGGGAGTATCTTCCTTAGATCAACAAATGCACCTGAAGAACAGACAAGCTGTCAGATATACAAGAATTTTTCAGCTTCTGTTGGATACCAAAATCAGGGACTCAGGAGTAATACTATTCTTATGGAAATTTATAATCTCTCCTATCTTGGTCCTTTCCCCACAATGCCTTCAATGTTCCTTAGGAGATAACATACCTGTTTTCTCTCCAGTACAAACATTTGCTTTCTCTGTAACTTCATCCTCCTTCCCCTTACTTAATTATTCAGTTATCTGCACCATTTTTTCTGACTGACTAACATATCCACTTAAACTCACATGCAGTTTGTTCTCAGCTTCCATTTAGCTTGAAGCTTGCTGCTACTGTTTCGGAAGAGTCTGGTGTGCCTGAAAGCTCATCCCCTTTTTTAACTGGCATCCCAGACTCCAGCAGAGAAAACAGTTCTGGAGATGTTTTTGCTGTGCATTCTTCACTGCTCAGTGAAGAAACTGTTTTCACAAAACACAGGTGTGGTAGTAATACAGATAGAAAATCGAATTTTTATGGTTGGGAAGTTACTAGGTAAGTGCCACACACTGTTAATCATTAATTGCCTGTTAAGGAATATTTAGCAGTTGTTAGAAAGTCTTTATAAAGGTCCTGATGCTCATTAAATAGAATTTATAAATAAAAGAGCAAATAAATACATTCACAGAAAGTTTGCCTATACTGTCGTGGAAGCCAAGGTTGCTTGGTGGAAACAGAGACTTTAGTTGTTTGCATTTAGGAAAAAAAGTCAACATGTCTAAGCTGCACTGTGATTCACTTCTACCTCTAGTAATTCCAGTTTCATATCCAATAACAAAAAGTATTGAATATAATTTACCATTAATGGACATAGAAATACAATCTCATTTTTTGTGCCAGTTCATAATCATCTGAAGAAAATAGATAACAGGCACAACAGGCACTGAAAAAAAATTACTAATTTCAGCAGGATACATAATAGGTCTTACTTTTATTTTAAATGGAACTTAATGTAAAAATAGACTGTTCTCTTTTGGAAGTTCTGAGAACATCAGTTTTGCAATCTTTAATATGTCATAGTCTTCTTAGTTCTACAAAGTTAAACTTTTGTTCAACAGAAGAACAGTCCTTACATAAGTTTTGAAGCTTCCTTTATAAAATGAAATAAAAGATTTTGTGCAGTCTCACACTAATAATCCTAGCAGATATTAGAAAAGTTTTGAATTCCAGATTAAAACTAGATTCAAGGAATCACAGAACTTGCTTAGAACGATTAACACAATATGAGATTCTTTCTTTGAAGAAGAAAGAATATTCCACATGTACCTAACAAAAACTTAATTGGTTTAATTTAATATCACTACACCATTGTATTTTCTATATGGTTACATTATTACATTACATACAACTCATCATACACAAGAACATAGTACAGGAACAGCTGGAGAGCCATGGAATAAATTAATTCTGAGGGAAAGAAATTACAGTCTCAGGTCAAAGAACTAGAAATGTTCATCTCTGCTGAATCCTGCCCTGCCATTTTCCAGGAAAGGGGCAGGACAAGCCTTAGCAACAGCTCTCCTGCAGTGCACTGTGTTTGGGAGAGGAGCCTTTACAGAGACATGGGGGGAAGGTACTCCCATGGAAGAGGAGTTACAGACTGGTTTTGTTGTTGTTGTTGTGTTTTTGTTTGTTGGTGTTTTTTTTTTTTTTTTTTTTTTTTTTTTTTTTTTTTTTTTGGGTTTTTTTTTTTTTTTTTGGAATGGAATAATCCATCAGCTCATGTGGTGTTTAAGTGGCCACCCAGTCTGAGCTTCATAAAGATTTCTAATGAACATCCTCAGGTGTCTGCATGCTCCAGCACAAAGGCACTACATTAGGAGGTCTCTGCTGGTGACACTCACCAATGTGTGCTTTTTAGAATACAGTAAAAATAGCCGGGGGAAAAAAGGAAACAACTACTTCCCTTTGTTAATATATCTTTCCCCCTTTATGACCACAGGGTCCAGATAATCTCTCAAAGTGCAGAAAGTGGATTGAAACGCAAATTTAATCTTTGCTCTACCTACAGACATGACTAAAGTCAGCAAGACTATTCTGAAAAGGAAAAAGGTCTGCTTATTCCAGTACAAGCATTTTACAAATGTGGATGATAGATCATTATGCATTATGGAGTCTCAAAGGTAATAATAGCAATAAGAAATAATTTACAACTAGTGCTCCATTTATGGCCTCGTAATAGTATGACTTAAATGCTGCACAGACCTTGGACTGGCCCTCAAAGAAGAGTGAAAAGTTTTATTCTTTATGAACCTTGCATGATGGCTATTTTATCTGAAGCAGCAAGCTGTTTAAAGTATGGGAGCAGGACATTTTCCCTCGGTGTCTCTCTTGCTGTATGACTAATGTGCCCTTTTGATTTCTATTGTATGAAAATCCACTGGGAGGTTTAGGGTAGTTTTATTGCTGAAACCTATCAGATCTTATTGGCCTTCTAGGCTGATTAGTAGTAGGTTGTTTCTCACAGCTCTCCTCTGTTCTCTATCACTGTACCTCTCCTTGAGCTGCTCCGCTGAGTTTTACAATGCTAAATCTTGTTTTACAGGAACACGTAGATTGGTTTCTATAGCCTGATTCCTGTGCCACAAAGAATTACGTAAGATGTCCTTAAAAGTGACAGAACTGGTTGCAGTGGATCTCTCTTTTGAGTTCATAAACTTTGTCGATTTTTTTTTTTTTTCCAAAATACAAATGTGCCATTACATTCCGAGTCAAAAGCATCTGGATATTACAAGTCTTCTATGACAACAATTGTTTAGATTTTTTGATATCTTCCAGCTACTTTCTTGTGCTAGCCTGGTGGAAAGCAGGCTTGAAACTGGTGATACCTGCCAGGATTAACCTGGGATTTCTCACTTATATGGCTATAATAAAATGTCTAAAACAGTTGTAAGGAATGTGTGTGAAATTTAGAGGTCTAAATGATGTGTGCCTGTCCCATCTTTAGCTTCAGAGTGAGACTTTGGTAGCAAATACAATCCAGAGGAACCCTCACTCTTCCACTTGCTAACCAGACAAAAGTGCAGTGTTTTACATCACAATGATACAGTGAGAGAGCCTGAAATTTTTCCACAGTTGCTTGTTCTTAGAGCCAAAGAAAAAGGACAAAGCCAAGGTCAGAAACACAGAGCTGCGCAGATAGAGAGCGACCTGTGTACGATCTCTCACAGTAACCCACTACAATCTACAGTTCACTAAGCTTTACAGCAGCCTGGTACTGCAACAAACTTTGTTTGCTAATCCAGATAATCCATCACCAAGTTCAAGGGATAGGATGTGTCAGAGATAGAACTTCACAAAATCCAAGGTCCAAAGCTCATTACTCTGTAGTGAGAAAATCAGAAATGTAACTCCTAGAGTGAGAAGCCTGAATGCAAATGTCTGTTCTTTTCATTTGTGATATTAGCTAAATGAAAATCTTTAAGATAAATCATTTGCTTAAAATATAAAGGATGTCTAGCACTCCATGAAAGCAAGTTAAACTTGGCAGAGCTTTAGTGGAGGAAAAAAAACTAAAAAAATAAAATAATTATAAGGGAACTCAAACTATTAAACTTTCTTCTTTAAATGGAAATTTTTTGTTTTCCTGTTTTGAAATAGTGTTTTGAGACTACATTTAGCTACAATTACTTTGGAAAAAAGATCTAAGTAGAGAATATTTCATTTCAGATCAGGCCAATTTTTCACCTTTTTTTTTTTTTTTTTAAAGCATTCAAACACCAATACAAATTACATTTTCCACATATCTCTAATTATTATGACCCAGTTTTATGCAAATGCATTGTTGTGTTGTACAGTCACCATTTATTTCTCACAGCCTTTCCTTCTAACAAGTCCTTGTTCCAATCGTAAAGAGAACATAAACAATTAACACAAGCTGTAGCATTCAGTAACACCTGAAATGTCTTCCAGTACCCCATATTAATTTAAAAGCAATAAGAACAAGAATGTCAACGCACCTTAAAAAGAAGTTATTGCTACTTTCTATGTGCAGCAGTCTATGATTCACTGGTTGGCACAACGAAAATCTTTTGCCGAAATACTAAGCAGGTTATAAAACATCATTTGTGTGTTACTTTCACAGTGGCTTTCATCTGTCATTATAAAACCGTCCAATTAGGACAACAAAAAGAAGGGCTATATATTTTAAGTGCTGTTTCTTCCCAAATTAACTGCTTCACTTTGACACAGAACATTTTTACCTTATAATTTTTCTGAAGCATTACATTTGATTTTCATGTCAAAGAATTGCACAACATATTTTATTTTTGTTTCAAATGGGAGCTAAGGGAAATCTGCCCTGATTTACTTAGAATTTGTATACCTGTGTTAGGATAATACAGAATTTTCAAGTAAGACAGCATTTCAATCTGTATCAGCTACACCAGAAGACCACAAGCAGAGAATGGCAGGTTCATTCCCACTGCAATTCCAAGCACTTTCAATACAGGCTTTTTATGGACTTATGTTAGACCATTCATTATCTTACTAGATTTTATAAAGTACCAAAAAAAGTGGAAAACTTTGAGGCAAATATCTGCTTTTACAGTAAAGTGCCATTTACTTGTACACTTAGAGCAGGTAACATCTTGCTTTATAATGACAGAAAGAGCATCAGACCTCCAAATTTGCTTGCAGGTTCTGGTTTGAATTATAAATACATTTGCTCACTAAGCAGGTCATGGCTTTTTTTCATCCCACTATAAAGGTGAACAGAGCACCACAGAACCAACCATGCTTTTTCCCTTAGGAGTTGCTTCATGCATTTCTGATATGATTTGGTGTAATATGTTTTGGCAATGTGTTTTGATGTAATATTTGTCCCTTTGTTCTGATTTATAGAAAAAAAAAATTAGACATCTTCTCTTACATTTTCCTATCTCATGCTTTTGCCAACTCTGTCAGGAAATGAATTTTTCATTATAGTGCTTCACGATTAGCTATGAATAAACCAAGATCTCTCTCCAAGACTGCTTGGAGATGATCTCCTACTATAAAGTATTTCTTGGGGCACTGACAAAACATGTACATATTTAAAATACATAGCAATGAGGTAAGGTGGATTTTTGTAGCCACATATTTTTAGCAGGGTGCTGCAACTTACATTGCAACAATGGAGTTTTTTTCCTGTTCTGTCATCACTTCCTCTCATTCTTATCTCAAGTCTCTACCTTAGTTGGCAGAAAATAGAGGATAAAACCAAAAAATATTAGGAAATAAGGTCCAGAGCAAGGAGCACAAATTCTTTTCCCATGAGAAAAGAAGTAGAGAGTCTATTTAACCCAAGACAGCAGCCAACGTACACCATAGCAACAAAAACCTGCACGAACCAAATCATTCTAAAATGGCACAGAACATCCTTGTACAGATCCCTGGACTTCATGTATAAACACGCAAAACATTTTCCACTGTTTTCTCTCCCTAACACGACATTTTGTTCTTTTGCTCTTTCAAGT
The DNA here is from genome assembly GCA_035583155.1 of Acropternis orthonyx. NCBI lineage: Eukaryota > Metazoa > Chordata > Aves > Passeriformes > Rhinocryptidae > Acropternis > Acropternis orthonyx. The sequence continues at coordinate 30,542,545 of JAWWEU010000163.1, read as the reverse complement.
TTATAACTGTCCTAACCACCTGGTACACGGCATGAAACTGTTTTCCCTGGGAGAACATGGCTTAATTAGCCTCTACGTGGTATTTATCCTACTTGTTTCTGTGCCAGTTGGAGAAGGAAATCATCTGACAAAAATGTCCCAAATGCATTTCAGTTAAAAATCCAATTTGCCTCTCTTGCACACACACTTCATGAAGTGCCTCTCACTTGCACAATGCTCTTCTGCTGTCAGTCTTATTCACAGCAGAAGAAATGGTAAACTGGAGATTTATTGAGCTGTCTGTGATGGAGAATTACATGCACACATTTCTTTTCTCTCTCTTTATTCCTCATTACAGTTGTTGGGTCCCCTGGCTTTCTTAAAAGAGTGTTTATGCTTCAAAGTTACAATTTTTCTGGCCACCTTGTCCACAAGAGCTTTTTCAGGTAACAGAGCAATACTATAAACCTCAGGAAGTTATGAAAAGCTGTATTTAAAGGATTTATGCCAGTCTAATAAATTAATTAAAATCAAACTAGCAGCAATATTCTTTTTCCCTTCATGCAAATTCTGGCCCTCTATTAATAAAAATAAAATTCTTAGATAATGAAAGGTAAGTGTGAATATTGAATCCTCTGTGATTCAGGAACAAAAAGGTGTGTTCTTGCACTAATATCACCAACTTCTTTCAGGGAATATTTTTGCAATGTCTCTGGACCAAAATGTTACTCTCCTGTTCAGAATATTACATTGATAAAATGACAGAAGCCATCCCTTTTCCTTGCTTTAAAACTCTCTGATATATATATTGATATATATATATATATATATACACACACACACAAAATAAATTCCTATATGACTTTCATTACTATTCGAAAACTAAAACTACCTAAGGAGTTTTTAGTGTCACAGAAGACACTGTATGTTACAGTCCAATGCCCCTTCTAAGAAAGTTCAGAATAAAGTACACATAAAAGGTTTCAGGCAGTGGAATAATTTCAAAACACTTTTAAGTCAAAAGCAATTTAAAATGTTTATAGCACCTTTATATTTTTGCTGTGAGTGCTCCAATTTGGGTATCAGTCAAACTGAATGTTCACAGAACAGTTCAGGGCAAACTGAACTTATTCACAAATATAACCACCAAAAAGGAAAATAAAAAGCTAGGTCAGGAAGACCAGCTGGGGAAGAATAATACCCTAAAGATAAAATAAAAAAATCTGTTTTGATTGAATAAAAAGCAACAAAATTCCTGTGGTCAGCTATGGATATTGAGCTGAGATAAGAAAAAGAAAAGTGAGCGCCTCTTGCCATGAAAACAGAAAGAAATGAAGCTATAAAATCTCAGCAATAGCTGGATATTTAATAATAACATTTTCTTTCCAGAAAGATTTCTCTGATACATGTGTGTGCATACACTTTTTTTTTATATATGGCAACAGGGCATTGGTAAAACTTCTTGAAGGGGGAAACTATATTTTTGCAGATTGCTAAGGAGAAAGAAGGTGTCTGTCACATCTCCTCCAAGTCCACTTCTTTCTGCAGTGAGCAGGACCCATGTCAGCACACGAGTCAGACTATATACAAGCCAGGCAGGAAGAGGAGGCTAAACCAAGCTGCTGCATCCCAGTCCTTAGCCCAGTTACCCTCAGTCCATCTCCCACCCACTCCATCCATCTGAAGTGTCCTGTTCTTCAATACCCTGCCACTCTCAGCTGTCAATTTTGTTGTTCAAACACACCTTCTCAACCTCCTACAGCTCCATCCAGTCAATTTTATTGAATCTCCATGCTAAGTGGCCACCTGTCTACCTTACTGGTGGGTCTCCACAGCCAAAAACGCTCCTGTCCACTGGAACAGTTACTACTGTGCCTCACCAGTCTTTAATTTGTGTATTCCTTTAGCAAATAACTAACTGATTTAAAACATAGATTTATTTGCTTGTCTGTAACTTAGCAAAAAAGTAGTCTCAGCTGTGGCCAGCAGCAACAGGCAATATATGCTGGTCTGACCCCCACAACAGTATCTTGGCAAGCACAACCTGTATTTTATTTTGTAGGTGACATTATAAGCAATATTATAAACTTAAAATCTTCAAATTATAAAAGAAGCAATCTACTCTATAGAGACAGTTACAAAAGAAATAGGCACACTCTAACTAACTACAGTAATGAAACATGGCACTGATGATGTTCTTACTCATGTTGATGAAGGTAACACTTCATTTTCCAGCCTGATTTCAGTTGTGACCACAAGTGTGGAGAGCTCCAGCTCTCTTCCCTGAGGAAAGTTTGTTCTATCAGCAACAGCCTCTCTCAAAGGGGGGGAAAAAAATGGAAGACACATTAGGTAAACATTTTACAATGTGAACGGGGGGAGTAATACAACCAACAGGAAAAAGCAAAGTTTCAGAAGGAATGTGTTGCTTCTGGCCTTACCTCGTCAACAGCCAAATAAATTCTACTACAAAGCCTCAGCACGGGGCTTGTGCATCACCTACATTGCATATGATGAGAGATCCCTATTTTAGGGACTCTCATCAGGCCTTCTGTTGGTTTCAGGGTGAATCTCACTCCCACCAGAAGCAGCACATTCACAGTCTGCACACCAGACGTGCTTCACCTTTACACTGCACCATCATAACATTCTCAGACTTTACTGAGAAATAATGGAAGTGCCACATGTCAATGTGGGGTTTATTTCTGCATTGTGCAATTCATTTCTGAGATTGTGTTTGGTTACCTAAGAAACAGTCACTGAGTAACATTTGACTGATTATGTTGTCAGGTTGATTGTCAGTGCCGTGGGTAGAGTTTCATGGGGTATATGCACATGTGGGATGCAAAAAAATTAAAATAAACACTTGTCACTTTTAGTTCTTTTTAGTAGTACTATGAAAAAAAGCATTCGAAAACTGGGAGAAATTACACTTTTAAGAAGTTTATTAGGACCTGTATTACATTTTGAGGTTAATTTAACCAAAGAAAGAAAAAGAGAATAGGCCTTCAAGCAGAAAATAAGGGTATTTTTAGAAAAGCAATCTGTAATTGGAAGGTTAATAACACAGTAACTTTATAAACTCTGCAAGATTATAATAAGTACTGAACTTATTTTTCAAATAACAGCACTGCTCAATGCTTTCATTTGTCATTGCTTTACACAAAATATTGAAACATAACGGCCTTATTTAGTGAATTTCCAGTGTCAGAATCTCTATATGCCTGATTATTTGGGCACTGGAGATATATGCAATTTTACTTGCAGCCAACATTATTCAGATTGAAAGAACTGGCTAAACAAAAACCAAATAACTGGTTGAGAGATGAAAGCCTTGTTGTTAACCACGTGCAGTACAGATTTTCTATGACCATTCCCCTATCTCTCATGTAAACAAAGAAGTCACATCAAATAGAGCTAATCCTGCAAATGCGGTGGCGAGGAATATAAAAAAGAGGAAGAAGAGAAAGAACACTTTAATTATCACAAACCCAGTAAAACAATGTTATCAGGGTTCTAATAGTATTGTAATGATTCATTTGCAATAAGAAGCATATGGTCTTAAAGGTTTATAAATAAGTCGGAATAAATGTGCACACTGGAGAACAAATTTTTGTGCACAATCTCAATGTGTCTTTGCTTATAACCTCCCCAGGATTTCTTATAGATGTTGTTTCACTCTCCTTATTATAGTTCTAAGTACAATGGGGGATTTGCTGGGCAAAGTTATGACATATTACCCCTTTCCCTCACCTTGTCTAAGACTGCTAGCACTGCATCTGCAGTGTCAGAAATTATGCTGACAGCAACACACGCTCCTGTGATAAATAACATTTGTAAAATATGGGTTTGGGTGGAGAAAGACAATTGTTTTCAAGTGCTTCAGCACCAGTTTTCCTACCATAGGTACAGGATGTTTCAACCAAGGACAGAACTGCACATAGTAAAAACAGGAATCTCTGGGGAACAAGTAGTCACTGATGACTGTAAGAGTGGAGAAGAAAAATCAGTCTTGTTCACTAAGTCCTAAGCATGGCACACTTGCTCCTAAAGTGCTCTTCTGGCTGGCAGGGAGCCAGAGGTTTCTGGTGCAAGTCCCTACAAGGTCAGTTATTTTTTTCTCTCATTAAAAAATAATGTCAGAACCACTGTAGCATGGGGGCTCGACAGCCCAATGTATCCTGGTTAGAGCTCTGGCCTTCTGCTCTCAAGTACCAGTTGGGGATCAAAATGCACAGCAAAACCTCAATGAATTTCCAGGTCTGCTGCACTGGAACAGAGAAGGGTCTTTGGGTTTTGATATTATGAAGACATTTTGCTTTTGGGAAGGTAAACAGACCATATGTTTGGAGAGATGACTGACTTCTGCAGGGATTTGAAAGAGCACAGATCTATTTTGTTGATTATTTCTATAATGAGGATAGAGTGAATAAACACATTACCAAAAATCCAATGTACTGCAAGAGTGCTCCAAATGAGAGTGTAACTGTGTTGTACACCATTTATTGCTTGACACGATATTTTAACAGACAAGCTACCTGAAAAGAATCCTCTTTTTCAAAATGTTAATGTTTCAGCGTTTCCCCCTCCTACTCTACAATAATTAATAATGGTTTTTTCACACTTTTTTTTTCCTTTTATTTGTCTCAGGGGAGAGGTACTTTGGGGAAGAGCAGTTAAAAAATCCCAACCAAATTCTAATTGTACAGCACCTTCTGCGATCACCTGCAAGATACAAGATCACCTTGTATAAAGAAGGTGAATGAACCTGGTTTCATACCTGTGTCTTGCAATAGATTTCAGAGTTTGGGATAACAGAATTGGCCTTGGACTTGTCCTGTGCAGGGCCAGGAGCTGGACTCAATGATCCTTATGAGCCCCTTCCAACTCAGGATATTCTTGGACCATTTAATTAAAATTGAATCAATTTTATTAAGCAGAACGACAATTGGACATGACTGAATCTAGGTCTGAAATCTGGTTTCTTGGTTCAGAATTAACAAAATTCTCAGTTCAAACCCATAGAAAAAGCTCTGGGACAAAAAGAAATATGAAGAGCTGAAACTCAGCATCATGTCTGGGAGAAGCAAGAAGGATGAAATGTTATATTTTGACATCCTCTTCTACCATCGTGTCCAGAAGATGCTTGCACTTAGACAAGGGTAATCTGCCTGTAAGAAGAGGGTGGCTGCTCCAGGGCTGCCTGGGCAGGATGGGATCCCTGTAACAGGGCTCTGGGGGACACTGACACCTATGAGAAAATTTTCATAAAGGAAAGAGTTATTACGGTGTATTAAGCCATCTGTTTATATGATTGCCACAATGAAACCCTGCATTTCTCCAAGCCTTCTCACATGAGCACTGCGTTGCCACAGGGATTTCACCTTCTAAGGCACAAATTTGTCTGTTTATTTTACCTCCTAGGAAAACTTGCTTTAAAGAGGCCTAGGAAACATTCAGCTCTTAGGAAACACCATTTAGGGGTGCATGCTAAAGGCCCAAATATGGTTTAAATGAGAGGAAGGCTGATGCTATAAACTGATATAATAGGTCCCTGTTGCCTGATGGGGACTAGGTCAGACTGGCTTGCTTTGGAGTGCGCTTTCCTCTACAGCACAGGTCATTAAGGGAATACAAGCAAATTGAGGAGACTTAGAGTCCCATTCTGAACAGAGCAAGCATTTATCACTGTTAGCATGTATGACAGTGCATGATATATTTATATATTTCTCTACAGCTGCAGGATAGGCTGTGTCTTTAGATGTTTTACTGTTTTTTTCCCCCTCCATGTTACATGAAGGCTCTTGTGTTACATGTCCAGACAAGCCGGCTCTTTTGGCCTTTCCACACAAGGGCCTTATAACCTTTCCAATAAAGACTGAAGGGGGAGCTCAATTAAGCCTTTCTCTACAGTGCTGAGGACAGGCCCATTTTCTACTGCTGTTTTATTTCTACAGCTGATGATTAAATAACCCACCATGCAGTTGCCTTATGGCAGTCAGTACAAAATTAAATATTTCCCCATGCAGAGTTCATTAGACATCAGAGTTTCCAAGTTAATTCGTTAGGCCTCTATGAATTCCCAGGGAATATTATAAAATTATAATTTTGGTCTATTCTCCTCCAACCTATTACAGAATACATTTCATTTTCTCATATCTAAAGCATAGTGAATGAAACTATTAGAGGAGAAAACACATCTGGATCTCATTTACATTTCCTTTCATGCAGATCAACATAACAGGATGAACACAGTTCTTCAATATTCCTTATTCAAGGAAGGAGAAAATCAAAATGAAAGAAATTCTAGATTGCCCCTCCTACTACATAGCACTAATGATTTCTTACCCACTTCACTCTGCAGCTTTTAAGGCAAGAGTCCTATTTCAAATTACACAGCACCTCCTGCAGAAGGGAAAGAGCATCTGGAGGAATGAAAGAGCTGCCAACTCAAATTCACACCTTAGGGCCTCAGATACGCCCCTCTAATGCTGCCTGTGTTCAGCTGAATGAATTTAGCATTGCAACTGCTTTCCACATGAGAAGTGATATTTTCACCTACATGCTGTAAGAAGTTGACTCATGGGGCTAATATCAATACCAGTCAAATAAGATAAGAGTTACCCTTCTCAACCCTCAAGAACACGGTCAAGTTCTGAAAAAGAAAACTTCTATGCACAGTAGCACAGATTCAATTTTAGGTTATTTCACGTTTTCCAACAAACCTCAACCCATTTGGCAGATCCAGAGGTGGGAGGGTGGGCTGAAGCCCACAGAGCTCTATAAAGATTCCCCCATCACTTTCTAGTTGCCTGTAGGGAAGGAACCTGTGAGAGAGGGCAGGACTCAATGAACTCCTGTCAGTTCTCAGGTTGCAAGTGGAAGAATAAGCAGGATAAATATTCTTTCTTTTCTGAGCAGTTAACTATCTCCAGTAAGTTTGGCACTTCTAACACAAACTTTTATTGGTTCCTATATACCCTCCTCCTCTCTTCAGGGAAAAATAAAAAGGAGATAAATTTGGACAAAAGTGATGTTAGAAGAAAAATATAGTCTAGAAACTGTCATGACAATAAAATGCTCCCCACTGGTTTTTATAGGGTGGGGAAATGCTCCATTCGGCTGTAATGGATACAAGGAAGATTTCCCTGAAAGTAATGCACGCTCTGTGTTCACATAGATATTTTAAACACTTCAGCAACATCCTAGTACCTTTTGTGCAAAATACTAAGCCTCCATAAATATAGTTGAAATTATTTTTGACACAAAAGCTGAAGTTGTTAATTTTCCTTACTGTCAGTTCTATCATTACTTGTTCATTCAGAGATAACATCCTAAAGTACTGGATAGGCTGGTAATCTTGTTTGCAGACCAAGCTCACTAGCAGTTGTGCCATCACCTGTCCCTCCTAAACTGCTCTACCATCAATCAACTTGAATCTCTGACCAGTACCCATCTCCCAAAACCACCCAGTATGTTTTCCTCAATACAGATTTACTGAAGTTAAAACTTTGCTTTGGCAAATACTTAAATGCAAGAGAGATTGGTTTAAAAATTATTACTAACATTAATCTGAGGTCAGTGTCTTCTCTCATAACTAACAGTTTGACTAAATCTTAAGCATTGATCTGGATGCTAATACACTTTGGCCTGAATATTCATGTAGTTAAGTGATGCTGAACAGAGAGAAACAAGCATATATGCATAAACATGTGTACATATCTGTGGTTCTGTGTGTGTTTATCCAGCAGGCTTACTCATTCGGGGGCAGGGGGAGGGGGTGGTGTCTGGTAAAAGACAAAACAAAAGCCAAATTCCTTCCAAAAAAAGAAATAAAACACCTTTACATTTTCCAGCACAGGGGATAACAGAATTAATCTTTAAGGTATACTGAGCTCCTGGGAATCTGATTTAGATTAATTCAGATAATACAGTTGCTTAATGTTTCGTTTAACTTCAGCAGTCCTCATTAGAAACAGAAGTAACTTACCACATGCTATATAAAACCAGCCCAAATCGCAGCTAGGAAGCATTAGGCTGTCATGCATCTTCTCTTTTTTACTGAGCTCTATGTAACACTAATCACCACAGTTTGCAGTAATATAAAATGTGCAACCTTACAATTTTCAAAATTCAAAAAGCAAGGCTATTCAGTGGAGGAGCATTTCTGGCTAATAGTGTTAGGTTTTGGTTTTCCAGTAGGTATTGCCCTCTTTACACTCTAAGTACCTTTGGCCGAAGAAAATACTAGCGCAGTTGGCCACATACCATGAAAGACTGAAATCTTAAAAAAAAAAAAAGTAATGTCTTTTAAATATAAGGTGCCAAATACTTTCTGACCCTCATGTGGATGTGTCAGAGGGGTGAAAAATGGGGTGTAAATTTCCATTTTTTCCCACCTGCTTTTCCACAGGTTACGAAAGGGCTCATGCTAGAGTTCTGTGTCCTAAAAAATAGTGTCAAGCGCTGACAGGCACGCACCAGACACACCATATAATACATAACAACAAACCTGTGGGGTGTGTCCCACAGAACCATGGACCCATTCCTCATAACCTTGACAAGTGACCCACTGTTAAATGATCCAGAAAGCTACTTTACAGAGAATTCTTGTAGGAAAGAGCAACAGGACCATGACATAAGATCATGGGGGGGTTCTGCACACAAAGATATGACAGCCAGGTCTCAGTGCATTGGGAGTCCTGTCTCCCCAAAGCAGATTTCAAAATCCACTGTAGCATCTCTAAAGGTAACAAAGTTCTGTGTCAATGTATCTGCACTTCCTTCTGAAATCCTGTTTTGCACACACCTGAGATACTGACAAGAAAATATGCACTATTTTGTCTTCAGTATCTGATCTTCATATATTTATAACAATCTCAATTAGAAGATGTTCATGGCTCTGTTATGAAATAATCTTTGTAGCAACCCTCAAATTTATGCACTTCATCACTCCTGACTCCTCTATGCTTTTTGTTCTTCTTTTGTTATGAAGAGAACAATAACAGTTGAATATACTGAGACAAATTAGAACAGCTTATTCTCATTAACTTCTCTAAGAAAGAGAACAGAGACTGAACAGTATCCACAGCAGCTCTCTCAAGCACTGATTTACGCTACGGCACCACAGTTCATGCAACACTTGCTTGCCCAGAAGCAAACATAAGCAATTGGCTGGATGAAACCCACTCGTTTTCCATCTTGTACTAGGAGCCTAAAAACATTTAATGCCTTCCTACCACACACTGTGCCCCTCTAAACCCGGCCTCCCCCTCTTCCTCTTTGCCACTAATTTGCTGCAGGGACACCTCTGTTTGGTGCTTGCGTACTTTGTGTACAGCACCAACAGTACTGCCAGCATAGGGTTGGTGGCTTATTTTAGAATGTCCAGCAGAAATGGCTTGATTTTACAGGTGCCTGCTGTCCCTGAAAGCAGTTCATGGGGCACAATTAAATCTCTGTCTTGGCCTGCATTTACAGCTGCTGCATGGTGGGAACCTGAAACACTCCTGGGTCGCGAACATTTCAAATGCTCTCAGCCAAACAAAACCATTAATTCTCCAATATTTGTTTCCAGGTTTTCTTGCCTTTCTCCATAAACAACTGTTGACAGGTCTCTAAAATCCATTCGCACTGAATTGCTTTGCTAATTTGCATATGCAAATAGAAACAATTCAAAGTTAAGTGTCAATTTCCATAAACATTACAATATCGGGCTAGCAAATATACACGTGCATGTGAAATACTGAGCCTAATTAGACCTCCAGAGTATACATAAATAACTTTTATTGTTTTTTTCCATTTTGAACCTAAGCTTTCAGGCACTTGAACTCCAAAAACAAGAGTTTATTGGTTGCATTGTGAGCTATATTCTGTGTCTGATGCTTTAACTTTAGGAGCTCCAGAATGATGCTAATTTAAACTAATTTACAGAATGAAATAATTTCTCAAGAGCTCCTTTTTCCACAGGTCATTTTTGTTATTTGGAACTGAATAAGAATAATATATCAATACTAAATAAGTCTTCTGCTAACAATTTCAGGTCTACATGGTGATACAAAATGAATAGGGCTCATATTTTACTTCAGGGAAGTATACACTAGTTTTCTAAGTGGCAATATACTGCTGGCTCTAATAATGAGAACTTTTTATGAATCACACGCCAGCCTTTGTTACAGGTAGATAAAAATATGAAAAGGAAATAAAGAGGCATAGATCTGGGTCTACAGTTTATGTAATATATTTCTGTGCTTATTAGCTATCACTGCAAGCATTATGATTCTTACCTCAAAGTTTATATCAGATTCAACTCTAATGAAATCAAAGTTAAGAGTCATGTAAAGTTTGATACTCTCAAACAAAGCTTATTCTCATTTTTAGAAATACAACCTCTCTTTTCTCTTTCCAAGCTTTAAATGAAAACACAAAAACCTGAACACAGAAATCCACCATACTTATAATTTTTATGGAATACGCATTTTCTTTAAATCAATAAGAAAAAGCACATGCGGACATATGTAAAAACAAAAGCTAGTCAAAGACAGATATGTGCATGACTGATCATTTATCAATACTTAATGTTTGCATCTCTTGTTTCTATTTACACATATAAGTGTTGTTTAGGGAGAGTGAATAAACAGTATACTATCAAATTCATATCCAGTTATACATGAAGAATTGAGCCTGAAATTAAATCTTAGAAAATTTACACAATCAGATCCTGCATAAAAAAATATTTGATTTTGTAAATTCTTCAGAACAGGACTACCCCCTTTTTTCACAAAAGAACTTATGTAATGAGATATTGACAATGGACACAAACCTTTAGGTTTTACAGCTTTTGACAGGCCGCTTTCTACTCCCAGCCAAACAAAAAACCCTGGACTACTGTGTATACAAATACCAGTGTTAAATAAATTAATCAAAATTTAATTTTCTAATATATTTACTGTATCTATGGACTTTTTTTTTTTTCCTTAAAGCCACTTTCTAAATGTTTTTGAAGAAGCAAAAAAACAGCTTTTATGACAGCAAGAGGAAGGTTTGAAGACTAATTTTAGTAGTATTTCAGAAAGAAAAGAGAGAAGGTACAGAGGTAAAATATTGAATGAGAATCAGAGATGCTATGGGACAAGTCTAACACTTGAAGAACAAGCTGGTGAAGGCACACTTGGAGTTGAAACTCACTGAGAGAAGGAAAGAAGGTATAAGAAGGTAGGGAAGAAAAAAATCCTTATGTGTGTTTCTGAAAAGTCAGCATGGTCTTAGTGGTATTTGTGACACAACTGCAAGTGTATGCATTGCTATCATTATTTTAAAGAAAGATAAAGGGAAGGCTGCTTCCTGAATATGACATTTCTGCCATGAAAAGTATCACAGGTACAGTTGCAAAAACAGCGGATTTCTCGTTTTAATAAGGACCCAGTGGGAAATGAGGTTATTGCATTCCTTCTGTGGCATTATGCCCCCAGATCCATCCACTGAGCTCTAGTGCATCCACGTTTCACAACACATCAGAGCTCAGCTCACCTGAAAGAAGGCAAATATGACAAGTTTTAAAAATAGCAGCACAGCTAAACTGCAATTTTCCCCTCTAACCAGCATGTCCTAATCTCTCAGCTTTGATCTCCGCTTCATCTGGGAAACTTGACACTAAACACTGCAGGCAAATTTGTTTCACCTAGCTGTAAGTGTTCTCTTTGAGACAAGGCATGAATGAGACTGAGGGTTTGTCTTTCTCCCATGCCAAAGTTTAAAGCTGTACCGCAGAGGGGCACCCACTCCACAACCTGGCAACTTCTAACAAGTAAATCCCAGTGGGACTGACACAAAAAACATCTACAGTTCCAGCTGGCTGATAGTCAGGAATTACTATACCAGTCACTTGTACTCGTAGCTTTACTGTGGGAGAGTTTGGCCATCCATGCCTGGACGGAGTATGGCTAAGGCACCCCCTGAGCACTGAGAGCAGCTTCTGACAGCTCTCTGGGGGTGTTTCCCTTCTAACAGAGGGGCATTCTAAACAGACCAGGATTTATAAAACAGTAACAGTGACCACCACCACAACCCATTGCCTTCAAATTCATTGATTTTTTAGGTAACCACTGCAGTCACATGACTTTTACTGGGCATACTCCTCCTTCAAGTAAACACCAGCATAAATAAAAACCAGAGAGACATAAAATCTCCATACTTCAACTATCATAATTTTCAAATACAGTAAATACAACTGAAATTAAGCACTAGGCATTTCACATAGGTCTACCTCAGATGCAGAAACCCACTCTATATTCAAGCACCAAAAAAGGAGTGGCCTGTATGTTCCAAGGCCTTGAAAACAAACTTTTTTTTTTTTTTTCTGTCCCAGAAGACTTACATAATTTTCTTTCTTTTCTAAGAATTGGGAATGATAGATTCTCAGAAGTCATGCTGCACCTAGACATTTTTGAAATGCTCCCTGAAATCCATGACAGTTTTACAATCATCTCCTCAGAAGGTAAGCTAGAAATCATAAAGTATGAAATTTGGTTAGTCCCCAGTGGAATCTCCACACTTGGAGACAGAGACAAATATTTGACTAGCTAATGGCTAATTAAGGACTAATGTGCTAATTAGTGTTATAATGGATTTTTTAAACACTTACAGAAATAATTAGACCAGGTATCAAGATACAACAAGCATGGGCGTGGCTTATATATTGAGGATAAATTCTGAATCAACCCTTCCTTGCAGTTACCTGACATTTAACACCTTGGTATAACTGTTATCAGTGGATCTTTTATGAAAGTCAGTTTTGAGTCATCCCTGAAAGCGGGGCAGTTCCTCTTCAGTTACTAAATAATGCCATAAGAGTATAATTTAAATCCAAAGGTACTGCATTTTAACCAAGTATAGAAGAGACCACCTATAGAAAAGAAAGAAACTTAACAGCAGAAAAATATTTCAAATAAACTGGTTTGGATTCACATTACCTTGAAAATCAATAGCCTTAATACTTGAAATTAAGGAGCGTGTAATATTCATGAGAGGACTTTCAGGGTGACTTCATCTTTTAGTTCAAAAAGTTGGGGTCACCTCCTTCTGATATCCCCCTCCCACCTCTTTGTGTTACAGTCTGAAATATCTGTACCTTCCTGGCCATGCTGAGCTACATATTGTTTGCTTATGTCCAGATTATCAAGAGCTCCAAATCTGCACAACTATGGCATTAAGGCTTTGATATTTCAAGGTCACTAAGCAAAGATGTAAAAATTCACTCTTGAAATCACCTTATGTCAACCTTACTGGAAACATCTTCTTTTATAATGAACATTAATGAATTAATCAGGTTTTATTTCTTTTGCTGATTATGTGGTCATTTTGCGTATTTTGACTTTTTCAAGTTTAATAATACTCAGACCAAAGCTAAGTGGCATGTTAGAAATATATCACTTCAATTTAATGCCTTATATTTATTTTTTAATCTTACTCAAAGTATATTGTTGCAGGAGAAAGAATGATACAGTATTTTGTTTGTCTGAACAGCCAACAAAAAAATCTTTTATCCATATGTTTCCAGTTCCATATTTGCAATTTCACCCTTTCCCTCAACAAGCAAGGCAGGACTGACAACCACAAAATCGCCAGGATCATTCTGCTAACACAATATGAAAACACTGTCATTGCTGATGCCTCCAGGCTTACTAAAAGTCATGACAAAAAAGATCCTAATTCAGCTCTTCCAAAACTCTTCAATATATCTCAACCGAAACTACTGTTCTTAACACTCCTAATGTGCAGGTTTGTTTAACTTCTTCTTGAAGTACGACATGAATGAAAAGTATGTTAAATTCATAAAAGGACTCCCAATACACAAAAGAGAAATCATTATAAACAGCAATTGTTATTCACCTAATGGATAAAATACACTGCTAGGAATTTTTTTTTTGTTTGTTTTTCAAAATAAATGTCAGGCTTTTATTGCACTAACTATGACAGCCGTAGATTTCTGCCTGTACCATTTGGTTTCCCCTGTCAAGTTATTATAATCACCCACTTCTGGTTTACTTTCCCTCTTTTTACCTTATGTGTTATTTTATAATAGATATAACAAATCCAAATGGGAATGTTGTTTCTCAAAATTCTTACCACTTTCTCTATATATATTTTATATATATATATGTTTGTGCATAGGTATATATTTATCATACCCATCTACCAAAACCAGGGATATAATGAATTAAATTTTGCACTTGTAGGGTTCCTTACTGCTAAACTTGGTTTCTTGGGTGAGCATAAGCCTTGCTGACTTGTCTTCATGGAATTAGCATGGAGTTTAGAACCAGAACTATGACACAGCTTGAAAAATTGATGGGGGGAAACTGTGTTTTTCTAGGTACCACTAAATTTCATGCTTTAAAATTAAATTAGAATATAAATTCATAGCTTTCAGCTTCAAATATATTTAGATGTAGTTTCTAATATTAAGTTCAATTATGAGTAATTTGAGGCTAGATTGTCTCCTTGTTATTACTCTGAAAGCTTTCTTTGTCTTTTATAACCTGTGGTGACAAGGCAGAAAAAAGTAATTTTTTATGAGCTAGTAGCAGACACTTTTCTGCTCTAATTAAAAGTCATAATTACATTTTTGATTAACCCAGAATGAACAATAAAACAGATTAGTTATCAGCTTGCTACATTTTGTGAAACAATATCGAAGCTTAGAAAATTTTAAATTCTCTGACATTCTTAGCATAACTAGATAAAGCAAAAACATAAAAGCAATTTATGTTTAACAATCTCCAATTTTGACATCTCTTTTGAAAAATGAGCAGAATTACCAATTCAGACAGACTTCTATCACCATAGATTTTTGTTGGTTCATAAGCTATGTGTTTTGCTTGTATTTTAATTTCACAGTAAGATTTTTTTTTTTTAATAACAAAAGTCAGTTATTGAGTTTTTGAATGTCAAAACTGAAATATCTTAGAAGGGTGATTTGATGTTTTTAAAAAGGGCCAATATTCAAAGGTTTTTTTTCCCCTTTAAATTGACAGACCATGTCACAAAAATTGCTGACCTAACATGATCTAGGATGTGCAGGACACAAGTTAGAAAGGCAGAATCTGCCTCAAT
The DNA here is from genome assembly GCA_035583155.1 of Acropternis orthonyx. NCBI lineage: Eukaryota > Metazoa > Chordata > Aves > Passeriformes > Rhinocryptidae > Acropternis > Acropternis orthonyx. Next base: position 30,527,452 of record JAWWEU010000163.1, on the reverse strand, counting down.
ATGCTGCTGCACTATAATATAAATTGATCCACAGGGTGCTGCCTCCTCCCCAAAACACAAACTACTTGATTCCTCTCATGTCTGCAAATCCTTTCATAAAGACGAACTGGAGTATTTGGAGCACCTGAACATGTAATTGGTTCTATTTTTCTCCAGAAATAATGGTTGCAAATCGCTTCTCTATACACACAGTTCTTATCACAACAAAGAATAAAACCCATTTTGTTTTCAAAGAATCCTAATGCTTCTCTAGGGGTAAACTTGTAATTCAACAACAAATGGTAGAGCCAGTACTCATCAGCTATGAATAAAGTTGAAACTTCACGGTAAAAACTTCCTCTATCAGCATAATTTATGATTTTTTTAGCCACAAAAGCTATTTTAGTGTTAAAGAAAATCTAAAAAACCATAGGAAAGAATAAAATATAAAAGGCTTCAAAACTGTGAGAGTGAGAAGGTGGTGCCTAGGGCAGTGCTGGTGCAAGGTCCTGCAGTATTCCTTAGGTCAGACACTGCCAGAAAACTCACTATGGATGCATCTGCAGCAGAAAACTTATCTGTAAAATTTCAACTGTGGAAAAGTGTTTAGAGCATTTTAATAACTGAGATAATGCCACACATAAGTATATAGATAAACAATCAATTATAAATCATGCAAACGACTACGGCCTTAAAATATCAATTAAACTTTGGGATTTGAATCAGGGGTGAAATCTAATTCAAGCATACAGATTGGGTTGACATCTGTAATGAGCATCTCAAATTCCTGTCACACTCCAAGAACATCAGAATATCTACTGAGAGAGAGTTGAAGGGTGGGGAGATTTCCATCCTTACAACCTTGTGAAGTACTGGAGATCTAGAATGAGGGCAGTTCAGTCACTATGGAAAAGCAAAGATCTATAGGGTAAAACCTATTTTAGGGTTGTGGGACTTACAAATCTCAAGTCACAAAGTAAATCACTTTCGTCTAGAGGACATGAGACACTCAGGGTTCTTGAGGTTTGATTTTAACAGAATTGAGTTTATCAGAGAGACCATACCTACACAGATACTCCAACCACCTCTTTTTCCATCTTCTGACCACAAATTTGCCTACAGCATGTTTTCATTTCAGATATCAATTGGAGAAACAAAAACCCCATTAATTTTAAAACAAATATTTAGAGGTTTTTAGACACTGAGATGAACAAGCAATTTTGCACATTGACTTACTTTGAAGCTTGGTGCTTTCTTTGTGGAAAAGGATGATTATTAACCTCTTACAAGTCCGCTAGCAGAACTCTTACTGTTTAAAATAATAGTTCTAAATCTGGTCAAGTAAAGGCCAGATACACTTCTAATTATTTTAGACATGTTTTAAATTCTATTAGCATTACCATAAAATAGAAAGTATCTATATTTGGAATACTCAGAGTACAATTAGCAGAAAATCTACATAAGGTTAACAGAAATTATAAACTATTGAGATTGCATGTGGTAACACATATGCTAAAATCTTACTTTTAAAAACAAATTTCCACAATCCAGTATTACAGAATTATAGTTGTCTTTGGGTTTTCCAGGTGTTTTTTCATATAAATAAATCTAAATAAAATTAATAGTAATTTTTGTCAATATATGAGGCAGAACTCTTGCATAACAGAAAAATAAATGCATATATGTGAAGAAACCCAGCTTGTATTAACAACAGACAGCTAACTTCAGAGATAAAGAAATGGGAAAGACGTCTTTTCCCCCTCCCCCCCCATACATTTCCTCCATTTAAAAATTTAGAAAATACTCCAAATTTTAAATATTTATTAGTAATTAACTTGGAAAACAAGCTGAACTCTCAAAAAATGGTAGAAATACATATAAATAAATATAGGCAACCAGCAAAAAGAGGTGACATTTTTCTTGTTCAGCAACTTGAAAGTGTGCAGCTTAATAAAGATCAGAAAGGGTCTAACTTTGCTGGATCATAAAGAAAAGGGCAGATGAATAGGTGCTTCTGAGAACCCCCAAGAGAAGGTTACTCTCACATTGGTCAACATAGGTCAGGCTGCTCTCTTTGCCCATAATTAAGCTAATGCATTGCTATTGATAAATGAGGATTCAACTTGTCTTTTAAGGATGTCAGCCATCAATCTCTTTTTCCTATCCTGGCAGACAACAAAGTTTCCTCAACAGTTTGTATCTGACAAAATTTTTTATCGTACGTAAAAATAAGTGAATCTGAACTTCTGAAAACCATTTTAAGCAGTGTTGGGAGAGTTGCCTACGCATGTCATTCTCTGAAAATAAAACCATGCGTGATAAATTATTCTAAAATAAGAACTTTCAAAGAATTCTCCTTAAAATTCATTGTTCTTGCTTGGTAACTAATATTTCCTAGTAAAGCACACTAGTCATTAAATTTTTTAAAATATTTGTATTTCATATATTGAGTAACACAGGAAAATGGTAGGGTTGCAAACTATTTACTACTATTAACTAAAGCTCCCTTTACACTGTGAAATCTGAAAATACACACATCTATGATGCTTTGGACATGAAAGGAACATGAATGTCATCACAATTATGCAATACATGAGATAGAAAAAAGATTCAGTGTATTAAAAATCAACAATACTTTCTTATGGTATTCATCTTGCACAGTGACTCATAATGACAACAGCACTCTCCTTTGATACAGTTCTTCCTACAATATTAATTCTGAATATTTATACCTCTACTAATATGAAGCCTTTTTCCCTTAACTTTTAACAGCAACTCAACAGTTTCTGTATTTCCCTCTTTATGTAACAAGCTGAGCTATTACAAATGGTCTCAGAGCCTACAATGGTATCTGGTGATACAACCTCTTCTCATGCCCAGCCCTCACAACACTTGTGGGCGTCACAGAAAAGTAACTTATCTTCACTTCATCTCTGTGCATGGCACTCATGCAAGCACAGACTTACAAAAAATTAATTTCAGTATTCTATAACAAATCTCCAATTGCAGTTGCTAAAATAGCTACTTCCTCAAAGCAAAAAAAAAAAACCCAAACAAATAACAGGATCTCACACTAAATGAAGTGAAGGAAATCTCACACTATAAAAACACACAACAGTCATTGACCAAGAAGAAATAATTTTAGCTCCAAATTTAGTCTTTTTGAGTACAGGAGAAAGCAGGAGGTCTCTTAGAAATCACTTTCATTGTAATTGTACCCTCTTGATGAGTATGCTAGTAGAGCAAACTGCAGTCCAGTCTCAGTTACCCATGAATTCCAAGAAACCTAATCTCATTCTGCACCAGCTCATTGCAGCTCCTCATTCATGTACCTCAGAGTAAGCAACCATTGCTTATTCTTGGCAAATTTCCACAGGACCAGAGACAGCATATCCATATTTGAGTGCACCTGCACCTCATGCTTTCCAGGCTAGGTCAGCAATAGCTTTGGGATTTTTTCATTCCATAATAAATAACGTAACTCTTTCCCTCTCTACCTGTTTCACCTTTCAGATCCCAACACCTTTCTTCTTTAATCTACCAAGTTTTTGGTTTCTCTAGCTTTTTCTGTTCTTTGTAATACTACGTGGTCAGCAACCTAACCAGTCATCAGGCTTTCAAATTCTATTAAATAGTTCCCTTATAATGCACTTTTGCTGTGAAAGGAAGCCAAGCTTTTACTCATCAACCATCAGTCTTTTCAAGTACGAGCTGTTCATACTGTCTCAAGTTCATTAAGACCAGGTCTAATTTCCATGTCATATTACTGTAAATTGAACCAGGTCTTTTGAAAACCTACCTTAGTTAAAAACAAACAAAACCAAAAAAACAAAACAAACAAACAAAAAAAAAAAAAAAAAAAAAAAGGGAAAAAAAGGCAACACCGGCTTACCCTATTTGAAAACACAAAAAAAGGGAGCAGAAATATACATACTCAACATGGTGCACACCCCTGTCTTTCTAGCTCAAAATAGTAGTAAATAAAGTAGATAGTAAAAACTAATAAACAAAAAAATGTCTGAACCTCTTAAGTTAACTATTTGATAAGAATCATAGAATGGATTGGGTTGAAAGGACCTTAAAAAAAAATCATGAAGTTCCAAACCTCTTCCTTGGACAAGAACACATGGCACTAGACCAGGTTTCTCAAATCCCCATTTGACTTGGCCTTGAACACTTCCAGGGATAGGAAAGTTCTAAGCTGCTTCTAAATACATATTATTCTTACTGGCCTGACTTAAGACGCTAAAGACACCAGAAAGGGGACAAAATTTCCCATAAGTTGCATCATCCTATTATGTCTGCACAAAGAAATGTGTGGTTGTCACACTAGTGCTCTCCAATTCTGTGCCTTTTCTGATTAGAAAGTGGTGAAAAATACACTAAAAGAGCCTTCTTCCTCTTCACATTAAATTATAGTACAGGCAAGCATACATTCCTCAGACAAATTTTGGTGCTGTTCACACTTTAATGCAAATACTGCCTTTGCCAATAGTGTGAGTGATCAATTGCGACACAGGGATTCAGCCTCTGCAGGCAAAGGCCTCTTAGTGATATCATTTAAGTCTAAAGTCTTCAGGAAAATTAGCAATAATGTGTACAGTTGGCAAATATAAGAGGATATTATAGCTAGTAATTATGCAGAAATAAATTTGGTTAGGAAATCATACTAATAATGCATTGAGCAATTTCTGTCAGAAATACCATGAGAAACTGTTCAATAACAAAAGAGAAATTTCTGACCATTACACAATACAGAAAGAAATTCACAACATGCAGAAAGACACCTCTGCAGAGAAGTTCAAGGTGGTTTGATACAATGCTCTGCTCTTGGCTTAGTACCTCAACCACAGCATCTCTGAGCTAAACAGAGCAGAAGAGAGCCCCAGTTCAGTTGTGCAGGTATTTGTGAAAACAGTTGGCAAAATTATTTACCACCATGGAGAACTGTGAGCAGGTGCAGGCTTCAAGCTGTAATATAACAACTTGCTTATATTTCTTTCCCCCCCCCCCCTTCCTTTTAAGAATTCTACAGTCAAGGGAATCTCTTTGGCTTTGGTCACACTACCAACATAATCCCAGAGAAGAAAGGATGAATATCAGGGAATAGAAACGATATGTGAAATTCTGTTAAAGAGAACAGACCTAAAAAGAAAGTCTGGAACTTTTCTTTTTAAGGTAAAAAGTCTTTCAAGCAGCTGAAACTTAGAGAAACATAATTATACTCAAAGCAAGCTATGTGAAACAGACGATAGAGTGGAGATGCCTCACAGCACATATTGACCTGGGGAATGAGTTTCCCAAAAATAAAGGGGAAAATCTGTTATTTAGGATTTGGAAAAATAAACTATGAGGTTTAGAAAATATTTCTACAGTGCCAGGAGTAGAAGCTGGAAGGAAGAGCCCAAACCTCTCCAATTAACTTCTAATATGAAGATTGATTTTTATTTTTTCTGTATTTTTTAAGTTATGGTATCATTTAGAATTGTGCTACTGAGAATAGAAAGAATAAATAAGATCTAGAAACATGAACTTACAATGCTGAAATAGAATTAACGTTTAGAAACATGATGTTTAAATGAAAGAGAAATCTGAAAAGTTTTGAAATTTTTGTTTTAGAAACATGGAGAACAGAGCTGAGGAACTTTAGTTCACACCAATATTTGCAGTCAATTAAGTTTTACAATATGTGAAAAGCACAAGTATTGTTCCAATAAAATAAACAAAAGGAATATATCATCCAGAAAACATGATTATGAAGTCTGTTTTCTACCAATATAATTAATGACAAAATTCTCAGAAGAAAATTTCATAAATTAAGAATTCATCAGCTCCTATTTGCCTCCTTGACCAATGTATTCACCTAGGGGAAATAGCAGTAGGTGGGTCAAAATTAAATCATAAAGTAAATTCATTTCCCCTGAAGTGTTGTCTGAATTTAAGTTGAACTCTTTTGTTAGGAACACTGATTTTTGTACTTAGTGGGTAGGTTTACATCCTGCTTTCTTTCTGAAATGCTGTGTTTTCCTTATCACACTTAGGGAAATTTAGCTTCTATCTCATTTTATTTAAAAGTGACTTGGAGAGTACCCTACTTTTATATATATCTTACATGAGATGTTCAGAATTGCCCTTTTTTCTTAGTAGAAGTTTCTGGTTGAACTGTGCTCTCCAATGGCTGTGATGGTTAAATTACTTGCTAATTTCTGCTTTGCAAAATTTCTTAGGCTTAGTTAATTTTCTCTTGGTTCTTCTCTTCTTTTCAGTTCTTTTCTCTGCTCAATTCCTTCAATTGAGCCTGAAGCTCTTTAGGTCGTGGTTGGGGATGAATTTAAAAAAACCCCAAAAGTCAAACAAAGCTTCAAAGGTGAGGGAGTAACATATGTAATGGAGATTTTTATAATTAAAACTATTATGGAAAGTTATGGATCAAAACAATATGAGAAAAAGTGGTAAAAGGAAGCACATTGAATATTTTTCCTTTAGAATTAAAAATATTTCATAAATCTACAAACCTCTTTGAAAAATTAATGGGATAAATGAAACCCACTTATTAAGTTGTTGCAACAGTGCTGTCATTGATAGACACAGAAATAACAACTAATTAAAAGCTTAACTGAGTATAAAATGTTTTCTACCTCATTCTAGCTTCATACATACATCTGCCTTTAACAACTTGATTTACAAACTGGAGACAAAACAAAATCAGCCAGTCATCTTTGCCTGCATCGTATCCATTAAACTTTCTTGAAACTGGGGTTAAGAAGTGCCTTTTATTTGTCATCTGGCATTTTTGCTCTAGCACAAATGCACTGCCCAAAACAAAATAGTAAATAAGCCCAAAAGTCCAGCAGACTATCATTAACTGCTAAATTCAAGGCTGAAGAGAAGAGAAAGTGCTGAGAAAACCAGAAGCCCTAAGTATAAAAACATAGACTAATTTAGGTTGCAAATGACCTTTAGCATCACAAGTCCAACCATTAACTAAGCACTGACAAATCCATCACTAAAACATATTCCTAAGCACCTATGCATCTTTTTTTAAAATACCAGTAGGGAAGTATTTTAAACATATGGAGAACAATAATTACTCAGTTTAAGGCTGTTTTGTCTATTTAGTCTATTTTCTCATTTATGATCGTGGCATAGTGACTGCAAAGTGGAAAAGCTGGTGGAGCCCCCTGCCATCCACCTTTGGAACACAGCTCTGCCCTGTTTTAAGGCAGGTTACAGCCATAAAACCTGTTCTAACAAAAACGCCAAAAGCAGAGAGATATTTTTGGACTGAGATGTTTTTGAACCTCCACAGGAAGGAAGTTACTTCAGTCCCTTTCTCTTTTTTCAAAGAAAATGGATTTACCACAACAATCAGCAGAGTCCCGAGGATCACAGAATCATAAAATGGTTTGGGTTGCAAGGGACCTTAGAGATCATCTTCTTCGAAGCCTCCTGCCATGGGCAGGGATACCTTCCACTTGACCAGGTTACTCCAAGCCCCATCCACCCTGGTTGAACACTCCCAGAGATGTGCATCCACTGCTTCTCTGGGCAACTTGCCAGTGTTTCGTATTAGATATATGTCCTCCTTATATCTAATCTAAATCTACCATCTTTTAGTTTCAAACCATTAATGACCGGATTAGTCATTAAAATATAAAAAATAACCTTTAAAAGCCAAACTTTCTATCTGACAGCATCTGAAAATGTAAGAATAATAAGTGTCACACCAGGACAAATAAAAAAGTTTCACAGACTTCATGTTTTTCAAGCAAGAATTCTAAATGAGAATCACACACTAGTTTATCTCCACTGAACACTGTTCGCTGTGCTAGAAGGCTTCTCATGGGAGATATTTGCTGATATCATAGAAGGCTTTTCTGAAGATTTCCAGCATTCTTATGAGGATTCTAAAGTTCAGCAGTGCTTTAGCAAAGTCAGTCTGTAAATTCCAAGGTTTCTGGGATAAATAAGGGCTTCTGAGGTCTGGAGAGTAGTGAAACTCATGGGAAAAACCAATAAAACTGACAGAATGCCTTATGATCTTTTTATTCCTTGCACAAATGTCTTGCCTTATTTTAGATAAGTCAAAATGGTAGCTGGCAGAATACAGGCTTAGCATAACTGCAAGTACTCACACGTGAATAAAGTGAGAACCAGGAAGGATGTGGTGCATGACATAAGTGACAGTACAGTTGCTCATAAATAGAATCTCTTTGGCTTTGTAAAAGTTGTTAACTCAAAACTTTAAACAAAATTTATTAATGACAGACATAATGAAAGGTATCGTGTCTCACCAGGAAAAAAGAAAAAGAGGAAATCAATCTCTCCCAGCAGTCTCACAGCTTCTTGGCTTCCAACAGAATGATCATTTCTTTGGACAAATTAAAAAACTTTCTTCAAATGCTTTTCTAAAGAATTTCTCACATTAAAAAAAAAGTACCTTAACATATTTTTTTTTTAAAACACACAAATATAAATAACTAATATTAAAAAAAAACAAAACAAAACAAAAAAACACCTTTATCCTAACATTACATAAGATTTTAAAGCCCAGTGGGCTCTGTACAGTGGTGGGCATGATTGCCTATGTAAGCAGCTCCTATAAAGACACTATTTAAATAAAAAGTAGGATATAGTATCTCCAATAAGAAATGAGTTTTTGATTCAGTTACTTAAGTGAATATAAAATTCTGGCATTCTGCAAGGAACCACTAACAGCACAACTGAGACCATAACATCTCTATGCTGGATTCCATAAACCAAATGGAATATGAAACCAATTCACCAACTGAAGCTTATATAGCTTCCCAATACCACAAGTAAGTCTAACATACACTCTGTGAACTCAAAACACTGCATTTATTCTCAAAGTATGTAACATTGCTGCTACATGTACAAATGGCACCAACAAAATGAAACAAGGCTTAGTTGCTACCTATCTACAATGAATAGATATTAGGAAAACCTATATACTTATTTTGCTTATGTAGGATTTCTTATTTGGTAATGTCAACAACACCTTTTTCAAAATGAATTATAGTAGAATTGAGGAAACAGTTCTGAAGAATAATTTTGGATTCTCAGATGACATTTGCATACCCTAAAACATGAATCTTTCAAAGAACAGTGTGCTTCAGATGAAGGCTACGACAAACGTGAAACAACTTTACAGTGGTTTACTCAAATGCAATACCCAACTCTAAAATGAGTTCATTCTTTCTGTACCAAGATCAAATTGAAATCGGGTCTATATTACAAAGCTCTTCTGATGCAGTGGTATTAAGAGTTTAAAAAAAAAAAAACTCTCTAAAAAACACAGTCCTAATGGGCATACCTACAGAGCAATATGTTTTCCTCTGCATTTCCAAAGCACTTAAAGAGACAGTTTGTGCAGACTGCAATGAACTCTTGAAAGCAAATAAGAGAGGTAATGTTGGGCTATAGCTGCTGTACATGTTTACTTCTCTAAAGGTGCTGTTAGGGGTAGAATGATATTAGCTATCTAGTAAATATTTTATTCAGTGATATAATTCAAGCTAAATAAAGTGAAATTCATCTACCACTGTTAAATACCATCACTTCTGCAATAATTTCTTGGCAGTAGGAAGAGCAGATGCCTTTTTGTCATGCCCAAATTACTGTTTGCTGTAGATATATGAAACTTGTGGCTTACTTGCCTATCAAAACACTGACAGCATTATTCTGGACATGGGGAAAATTTGAATTTGATCTGGCCATGTGCCAAATCATAAGAGATTCATGCTGAAACATACTTAATGAGTAGCCAGAAGAAGTGGCCAGTAATTGGCAGTTCAGCTTCTGTTGTACAGACTGCTCATTAGGAAGACTGACTAGTCAGCTTCTTCATTTTTATTCAGTTTTTGACCCGTAATTTAAACACGCCAAACTGTTCCATTTTAAAATACAGGACAGAAACACTGTATGGTCTCACATACGAACATGGCAGTTCTCAAAATATTTACAAGTGAAGCAGCCAGTTAATATACTTTGCCATGCTTTCAGTCATCCAAATTATATTTGACACTAAATAAACAACAATGATAAATAGTGAAGAGGAGCTACCTGTTTCAGAGAATGTATGAGCTAGAATAAGTTTTGTCAATTCCCTAAAACGCGTCTATGATTTTTTTTTTTTTTTTTTGGTCAAGAAAGGGTGTTGGAAGCAGCATGCTCCCTCAGCGCTCCACATGATGCTACTCGTTGTGCACTGTTTTTGCCCAGGGACCAAGGACGTGCAGCACAGGGCAGATGTGTGCTGTTGTATTTACAACAAGCCAGATGCAGTCAAACTCTTTACCAGTCAGGAAAATTGCTGAATCTAATGTACAATTTGAAAGGAGCCTGCATCAAGTGGCATTTAGAAAATAAAATTCAGTCAAAAAGCAACCAGATAATGAAGCAAGTTGTCATTCACTCAACAGATAACAAAGTCAGACGATTTGGAAATTGGCAGACAGGCCTCTTCTTGCTTTTAGACAAAACAGAAAATCTACCCCTACTATCCACCACCCCTAGCTAATGGTGGTGCTGAGAAGAATGAGAGCAATTTCTGTAACACACTTCTGTGCCAGGACCAATTAAATGCTGAAAATGGATTTGGAATCAGCTGGTAGTAAAGCAAAGTATGCAAGTTTCATGATCCAAAATTAAATAGCTGAAACACAGTAACAATTCAATTTCCAACAACTTTCAGGGATAAATCACGTGCACAGATTATTTGCCTGTGTAGGTTCATCAATAAATGTTGTGTTGAAGAGCCCTTCCCATAGCTTATATCCCAAAACTTCCCCAAAACATTTCTAAGACTAGTTTGGGCAAGCTTCTCTCCTAAAAATTTTGACACATGTGCTAAAACCTAGAACTGAACCCTGTCAGTAAACAGACAGTGAGTTTGGAGCCCAAACGTATGCCAAAGAGTGCTCCATCAGCATTGTATAGGCTCCATTTGATTGTTCACAGACTAAACTTCACAATGGTGTGAAATGTAGCTCAAAGAGCTGCAGATGGACTGTACGCAAATGTATGAATTTCTAATGTTTTCCATGAGCTGCTCCGATCCATGGGCTGCTATCCAACAGGTTTAGCCAAGCACAAAGCTTGAGGAATTGAATCAAGAGACTGTTTCTGTAGTCACTTCAGCTGAGCTACTGAATGCCATACTCATCAACACAGGAAAAAAAACCAAAACACCACATCAGAAATGCCTGAGGTTTGTTCGGTCAAGCTACCCAGCTGCTGTGACTGTGCCACAGCCCAGCAGGGACCTTCAGGAGACAGAGAAGCTTGAGAACATTGCAAAAGACATGTCACACTCACATCCTACCACACATCTTCAGATTTTCAAAATCTTGGTCAAACTACTGATGTCAAGATGCAGTCCTCCCTAAATGTAAGCTTTCTGAAAGCTCATTATAACAATTCAATCAAAGGAAGAATGACAGTCACTCCCAAATACACACTGCTAGGAGAGGATGACTTGGGCAAGCAAAATCAGCCTGTGTCAGTCATCTGCTTCTGAGGCAAGACATGAGTGACTATACATAAAAAATTTGTGTGGAAGGACTCTTTTTGTTGTTGATTTTAATAAACAACCTGAACATTTATCAATACTTAAATGAGCATATACCAACCCAGCCCTCCTTCAGTAAAACCCTCTGATCTTACTTCATGTATACACCCAGCACCTTCTCTTGGAAGAGTTCTTTGCTTCTGTACTTAGTTGTTTGGAGGGGCAGCATAATGCTTCTGGGAAAGCATCTTTCTTTGCAAGGATAAGTTGCAGTGGCACTGCAAACTTCAAGGATAGCTACAGCACTAATTAAGTTTGCTTGATTCACAGTTTCTTTGAAAGTGAACAAAGTGAATCGTTCATCAAAGGTAAATAAACATGTTACTGAGTATATAACAGGTAAATAAACATAACATAATAATTGTAGCACTATATATAATATTTAATATTAAATATTGCAATGAGAGAATGGCAGTAAAATGTGAAATAACATCTATGGCTAAAATGAAGTAATGACAATAAACGACAAACAGCTGCCACTGATTCTGTATCAATTTATCTAAAAAGCTAGCTGGATATTTTTTTCATCTGCAGACTTCTTATCCAAGATAAATACAGAAGAACTCCCAGTAAAATAAATTCTATGCACAAATATACCTTTGTAAACCAGTTGGCTTTTCAGACTAATATTAGTCACATACCATTCACTTCTGTGCAGCTAAAGTTCTTGTCCCTTACCTCGGGACACAGAACTCAGAATACTGGGTTTCAATGGCTTATTTTGAGTAATTAAAAAAAAAATCTAATTATGTTTGTATCACCAGAAACAGAACAAACAACCCATTTTTGTGGCAATCATAATATGTCTTCTTTTAAGAGGGAAAACAAACATTAAAACAATTTCTATTGACCTTTTCTATTAAAAGAGACACTGAAAAACACAAAGCACTTTCACATTGAATTACTACCATTCCATGTTCTAACTCTAGCAGAAGTATAATTAGTTAAAGCATAAACTGTTGCAGATATTTACACATTAAAGTGCTACCATGTATGCTTATATACCGCTTCAGTTTTGATCTGGGTAATATATTAAACGTTATATTTCAGATGTAGAACTGTCAGGCCAAGGGAAGAGAGGTCCTTTCTTCAGCTATATGAATTCTGTATTTCAGACAAAAGTGCAGGCTTCTCCGTAATTTTCCACCGCTATCCTGTTACCTACACTTGCAGACACCCACAGACAAAATAATGTAATTAGCATATACAATTAATTCAATGAATGGTATCAAAGCCCTTATGTTCTTATTTCTACTTTTTGTGGCCCCATTATCGAAATAAATACACACCAAAAAAAAAAGTAGTCAGCATGCACAATTGTTGAGAGGTATGACAACAAAGACATTTAGACCACAACAGAAGCAGAAACTTTTACCAGAATAGCATCCTGCACAAATACAGGGCAGACCAAGCAAAGGACATGGATATTTTGTCACACCTTCAAGAACAAATTTTGTACCTATATATTTTCTGTGTCTGTTTCAGGGAAAAGTTACTAGTTAGGAATCTATTCATATTTTATTCAGGAGGCCATTGACTGACTGTCAATTGGGAATCAAAGTATTTCCTAAAGGTTTATCATTTTAGTTTCTTTGAAAGGCTGATAGGACTTTGCATTCCCCTTTGAAGTTCACAACATTCCTTCTTGTCCATTTCTCCACACCACCAAGGTCCAACTGCACAACAGAAAACCTACCCAATGGAGCAATGACTCCTTTTACTTTTTTATTGCAAACTTGTCAAGGTTGCTTTCTGTCCCATTGTTCGTCACTGCTGAGGTTGTCAAACACTGTTTGGCCCCTGGGGGTCACCACCAGTGACCGGCCTCCAGATAAACATCTGGGCATTGATCATCACCCTTTGAGCTGGCAGTTCCAGAGCAGACTTCAATCCACTCCCCTGGCACCCATCCAGCCCTAGGATTTCAGCAGTAAGATTGCCATAGGCACAACACGTCAGTGTACCTGCACATTTAACACAGGATAGTTGCAACTGCAGCCAACAAAAACAACAGATGCAATTTCTTCCAGTAGCAGCTACATAAAAAAAAAACCCAAAAAGAAACATTTGCAATTAAGGCTTTGCTATTCTTGTATGATATTTTCTGCCACTGCTCAGTTTCAGTATTTTGTTTGCGTACACACTACTGCTGCACCCCAAGAAGCTATTGTAGAAGAAGAGGGGATTTTTACCTCAGTAGCTATTCAGATTTCATACTTAGAAATGCATATGATTTAATTTAAAAAGAAACATTTTCCCCGGTATGTTTTTTCACTTGAAATCTTATGCTGCTACAAACAAGATCTGATTAGGTAATCAAATGCAAAATCATTAAAGCCAAATATTAGTTCTTTAGATTTATTGACAACAACATCATCTTCCTAAATACAAAACAGTTTTGTACTAAAACCTTCCCTATCTCTGGGATACACTAATCATTTAAATGTCCATGCATTTAATTTTAAATTTTTTTTTACTTTAGCTGATGATTCAGGGTTTATATATAGAAATTAAGTGAAAATATGGGTTGCTGTGAAAGATGATTTTTCGTGCTCATCTAGACCAAGTCTTAGTGTAGAGTAATGTATTCAAATCTCACATGTAACACCTCTCACTTATTGAGCATTTCTGTTTTCTCAGCTGAAATATCCTGTGCAGTCTGAGGCACCGTAGCTCAAAAAACCACGTGAATACACCACAGGGTGCAGTTAAACAAAGTAAGAAAATGTAGAAGTCTAGAATGCATTTTCTATGGTGCTTTAAAAGAAGCCAGAATGGTCTGCTTTTAAAAAAAAAAAAGAAAAGCCCAAACAAGAAAACAAAGCAAAACCCACTAGCAATAACACCAAGAAAAGGTAGGTATTGTACCGGTTTTCCATCACAAAAAATAGTGTTCTATACAGGAGAAGAAAATTACCTGTCTCCTACACTGTAGCAGGCAAGAGAATAAGTCCTAAGTTTCAGTTTCAACATGAAAGATTCAGATTAGTCATTAGAAAACACACACTAATGGTTATTCCAGTAAGCAGTGGAATACATTGCCTGAGGCTATCCCATATATTGTCTCCTGCTTTAGTCTCCCGGCACTCTGACTCTGTCATGAACAGTTGCAAAGACATGCTATTGAGCCTGTGAAAGTACCAGTCCCTGTAACCATATTGCAACCCCAAACTCTCAAAACCAAATTCCTGCCCACAGCCAAGGGCCTTGGATTTATGTAGTAGGTCTCCTTTCCAAATTTTGGGGTTTAGTGATTTTGATGTTGTTGTTATTGTGTTAAAGGCCAGGTATGCAAATATTAGCATAAAATAAGCCTTTTTTTTTTCATAAAAATGTTTCCTAGTGTTTTAAAAGCATTACATTATTGCAATATTTAGCTGTTGTTTCCTTGTAAAGTGTTCTACTTCAAATCTATTTCAGCTTAACAAATTCAAATCCCTTTAGTAAACACTTCCTGCAGCTTGTCCATATCTTCCTACAAATTTTATACACATTTAATAGCTTTGTCCTTTGTTGTACCTTCATAACTCTTTCTTCAAAATATCTCTAAGTCATACAAAGACAATATTAGTTCAGAAGGGCTTGGCACACTATTTTAGGAAATTTCAGCCTGGATTTCTTTTACATGCTCAATCATATTCAAAAGTCAGAGTCTACATCAGCTGTGGCTCAGATTATAAATGTAATGAATAAAACCATTTTGACTACGGGTAGGAACGATTGTGAATAATCTCAAATTTATATATTATACCATAAGTCACTGCCACTTTTTATTCACATGAGCACCTACATGTTTATTTGCTTATGGAAAACAGTTCTTAAAAAACATTCTCAGAATATTGCAGCATATGCTACACAGGGAAATTGCCCCTTTGATCTCTGTAAATCTACATGTTCAAGATATCTTTAATCTAAAAACATTCTCCCCTTTATCACTTGATAAGGGTTTTTAATTAAAAATTGAGTTACTGGAAAAAAATAAATCTGAGTTAAAAAAAATTGCATATATTTAACAAACTTGAATTTTTTCAAGTTTTTACATTTTTCTGCAAAATAAGCATAAATTGACAGTCTATCCTAATGATGAACACACTTTAGAATAGTTAAGATAATTAATATTTTCCCTACCTATTAAAAATACTACTAATAATTGACTAATAACTTTTCAATGGTAGGATTAAGTAATTAAAGCAAATTTAAAAATAAACTCAAAAGATCATAATTTCTTTTTAAAGACTGTAGATACATCCTTTTTCAGCAATAGTGAAATTCTTGAAACAGCCTTGAAATGCCCTATTTTAGTTGACATGTTTTTTTCAAACAAGAATGTAAGAGAGCACATATCATATTCACTATACATCCAGCTTTTGTTTTACTATCTTATCACTAAATTTCTATTTGGCACATTGAAAATTGTACACACAGCAGACACAGAGCAGTTTTACTGAAAAGCATCTGAAGTTACCAAAGGTCACTCTCAGGAGGGCGTATTACTTAGTGCCTACAAATAAGATTTCCACTTAATGTTTCTCTGCATGAATTTGATCCTAAGAACTTTAGTCACGATTCAGCAAAACCTCTAAAGAACATGCATTATCCTCCTGCCCTTGGAGAGGGCTGAGAGGTTACTGGACCCCATTGAGTAAATCTGGTTCTTTCTTTCAAGCTGAGTAATGAGGTAATCCTGGAGGAATTGCCTCATAATTATAAGGACACTCAAAATAAACTGGATGACTACACTTGTCAAAAACGCCAGTAAGAATGAAAACTTTGTTGAGCTAGATGATGGTGGAACAACTAGCCTAACATTTATTGTTTCAATGTTATTTTAAAGAAACAGTTATGTTTCATTGCATTTAGCTTCCAGACCTGGACCTCATACATGCACCAGCAACAGTCTCAGGCATTTTTCTGCAACTACAAGAGTCAGAAATTTTCATTCGTGAGTGTCAACTGAACCTATCAAGTAAGCATTTGAAAGTCCAGAACTTAAGAGAAATAGCTGATGTCACAAGATCCATTAAAAAAAATAAAAATTAGAAGAGTTAAAAAAAAAAGCTATTTACTGAGGGTCATATCAGCACTCAGCCCTAATCAAATGGTAGCAGATATTCAAATGCAGCACAAATCCACTTAAAGAATGTTTCTTTAATCAATGGATTGACAAGGCCCCAAGGAAGCTGCAAAAGGCAATCAGCATATGCTGGCAGGGAACTGGAAATGTAATTACAATCTGAGAAAAGAAAATTTCACTGTACCCTTCAAAATGACGTAAAGTCTTGTTATTTGCATGATGTCCCTCCTACCAAAAAAGGACATAGAATCACCTTTCCTGCATGTTTTCATGTTAGTCCTCCAGTAAACACACAAACATGTAAAATGGGGGGAAAATCTAAAATAAGTTTCGAATAAAGGTTTGATTTGGAGTTACATTCCTGGTCCACAATCCATCTCCTGCAGTACCTGAGAATTTCTACCACACAATTTGTCACTCAACAAGACCCATTTTAATTGTGCCACAGTTTTCAATGATACAACATTAAAAAATCCCAGACTGCTCATGTTGATGAACTTTCACTAACTTGGGTCCTCTGTATTCAAATAAAATTTTTCTCTTTTTATTCTTGATTATTGAATGGCTCATTAAAGGAATAAAACCCAGCATGACATAAAAAAATCACTTTAGTCTGATAAAATGAAGTAAAACTCTATTCAGCAGCAGAAGTACCTTAGCTTGCCCATAGGAGAGAAGCTGAACATTAATTACTTTTATTTATTACAGAACCTATTTTATGATTTTAACATGTTTTCAAAAAATTACACTTCTGAACAAGAAGGATTCATTCCTACAGAGAGTAAACCCTTCTTATTTTTATTTATTTAGAATTTTCCTTCATACCTACGTTGCATAAATTTTTGAGCAACTAAAGTTTCAATTTACTTCATGTTCAAACTGTAAGTCTAATTATAATAACCTGCAAACTGAAAATCATTAAACAGAGAACCAGCAAACAAAAGCAGAGACAAGGGAGATGGAAAAATACTTTTCAAGCAGTTGCTTATGTGTCTTATACTATAATTCTGGAGTTAATTTTTAACTAGGCAGATTTAGTATTAGATCTTTTACTGAAAAGTCACTGAAAAACTCAGCATCAAAAATACCGAGGTTATGTGTTCAGTTTCAGGAATCAAGTGAAGAAAAACATCACATACTCAGTGTTCAGACAGTACTTGGAATGCTTTAATAGCAAAATGTTTTATGCCACAACTGTCTGGTTCAATAAAGCTACAGAAAGTGAATTAAACACAAAAAGTTGTCTGGGTTGTGTGTCTCAGGTTCATTTAGGTTGGGACTTGTTGTTGTTGGGTTTTTTTGTTTGTTTTTGGGGGATAGTGTTGTGGTTTTGATTTGGTTTTGGTTTCTGTTGTTTTGTTTGATTTTGGGTTGTGGGTTTTTTTGTTGTTGTTATTTATTTTGTTTTTTTAAGGGGGTGCCAGTTAGAAGGGTGTTGGGTTGGAGGAGGGAGGGGAGTGTTTATTTTTGTCTCGTGGCTCCAGAACACAAAGTTAGAGGATAACTACTATTTCTGAACAGATTGGGCAGCTGTACTTTTGCTCCAGTTGTTACTAGGATGATTTTGTCTTTCAGTCACTCCTCCAGCCACCACAAAGGGTTTGGCACTCTCTCCCTTCTGCAATGTCTTTTTTCTGCTGCTGCATTATAGAGTCATCTAGTTAAAACTCTAACCTCTCACTAACCATCACTTAAAACAGAACACATGACAGACACATTGGTCAAGGTCCAAGCTACTCAGTTGCTGCAGGATGATGAAAACCTCCCTTGAACTGAAGTCAGACAAGGCGAGGATCCCTCCTGGTGGAGCCACAGAGGGGAGCTGGGAAGCCCTGACTGATCTCCAAGTTATACTCCAAACTTTCATACACAGTTTCTGAAGAAGCTTGAAAGGCAACTACTGATGGAAATGCCAGTTCTTGGCAGCTTCCTTGAAAACAATAAGCAACAGCAAGTTTTATTTGCAATAGTCAGAAAGGAAAACTCTGATTGCAAACATCTGGTCATGTTTGACTAGAAATGAGACTTTTGCATGAATTAAGTGCTGGTGAGCAAAGAACCATTTCATTTCTTCAATCCCCCATTTTATGTAAATCAGGAGTCTTGCTAAGGTTTCCAGTTCTACTTTTGCTTTAATAAAAATTTACAAAATAAGAACACCTCCCTTTCCACATACACACACACATTTTAATAGCAACAAGCAGATTTTTTTGGAACTTGGTTCCCCATTTGTTACCAAGGAAACTGCACAGACTTGGAGAGATTCACATGCAAATTATTTCCTAATCTGCTCTGTCATAAAAACACAATCTAGCACTTCACTAGTAATATGCATTAAAATGTAAAGCCCAGGATTATCAGTGAGCTCAGTCTTAATTTTGACTCTATTTGGTTCTTATATTCACAGCAGTATGCCGCCATGAAACTGCTGCTAAAACACTCAGATTTGGTGGACAATGGTCTCCTACCTACACTCTGCAGTGAAGCCAGCAAGGACCAAATACCTCCTGAGCACAGAAAACACACTCCTTCCTCACGTGTCAACCCAAGCAGGTGCATCCAGCGCTCATGCCCTACACCACACAGCCAGACCTCCTGGGCACAGGGCTTGCAGAACTTACTCCACTAGGGTCTGAACCTGCTGCTACAAAGGTCACAGCTTTATTAGCCTTAACATTTGGGTTTGCTCCGATGAAAACACACACTGGCAAAGTGCAGAATACTGAGAGAAAACAGGAATTAAAAGTTCTACAAGCTCAACATTAGCAGTGCTATTTAGTACATTTCACTGAAGGAGAACTATCCTACACTCAGATTTTTGAGTACATGTGCAGTCCATGTTCACACTGCCTTGAACTAGTGAATCTATGGACCAGCATGGATAGAGTTGCAGGGCCAGAGCCTGCACCTTCTGCCAGAAGACAGAAACACCTGAAAGCTTCTTGCAGCTCTTTTGGGTCCCAGCTGCAGTCCCTTGACTGTTTCTCATGCTCGAACTTGGCAAGATTAACAACTTTGTACCCTGCCAGACACAGTAGAAGTATATGTACCTTCAGGGAATGAGATATTTACATTAGAGAATGATAAAGGAAGTTTATTTCCTGTCACAACAACATTACAGAAACCTGCCTGCCTCTAACTCCTTCCGCTCACTTGAGAGAGGATGTGTTATCAGTCTAAACACCCAGGTAAAGTGATACTCCAACTCTGCTTTGATAGAAACTCATCAGAATCTGACAATGTGCATTTAAGCATTTGATTACATCACCCATTGGTCATTAAGGAAACCACAGTTGCATCTTCCTGCTACAGCCTATTTGATTAAGTTATATGATACATCCTCTGGCATTATTCATGCCCATGTGCACTAGAAGCTAATTTCCTTTGCTGCATGTCATCCGGTTTTTATTAATGTCTCCTCCAAAATGAACTTTTCTAGTTATATTTTTTCTTTTCTTGTACCTCCTCACAGTTCAGTCTAGTTCTCAGAGGCATTTTAATTAATTTATCTGAAGAATATACTATTGTCTAAGTATATTAATAAATTTCATTTCACACCTTCTTATTACTGGGTTTAGTCCGGGTTTAACTGCTTGTTCTTTTCGGGGGGGGGGGGGGGGGGGGTTGTTTATTTAATAT